>CAKNYM010049761.1:95534-121890 GCA_932195095.1 Andricus curvator
ACCAAAGACATGAATTTTGAACTAAAATTATGAAATATTCAACTGGATTAATAGTTACATTTTCAGTTGAAAAAAAAAATAATTTTCAACCAAAAAACATCCAAACAAAAAAACAAATTTTCAATCAAACAGCTCATTTTTCAACCAAAGAAATGAATTTTTAATTAAAACAATGGATTTTCAACTAAAAAAAAAATTAATTTTTAACAAAAAAGCTTAACTTTCAACCCAATAATTTTATTTCAAACCTAAAAGATGAATTTTCAACTAAAATAATAAATATTTGACTGGAATACTTGATTTTTTTTTAATTTCAATTAAAAAGACAAATTTTTATCCAAATTGTGGAATTCCGAACTTGAAAATTTTAATTTTCAAATCAGAATGGAACAGTTAAATTTTCGTTTAAAGAAATTAATTTTCAACCAAACTGGTGAATTTTCAAATAAAATGATGAATCTTCAACTGAAATGATGAATCTTTAACTGGAATAGTTTAATTTTATGCGAAAAAAATGAATTGTCAACCATAAAGTTTAATTGTCTACAAAAATAGATGAATTTTCCACAAAGTACATACATTTTCAAACAAATAGTTTAATTATTAAATGAAAAATATCAATTTTCAACCAAATAGTTGAATTTTCATCAAAAAAAGATAAATTAATTTTTAACAAAAGTTTAACTTTTAACCCAGTAGTTGAATTTCTAACTAAAAAACGATGAATTCGCAACGAACAATGTTAAAAAAATTTCTATTATAATTCAGAAATATTTCTTCTTTGAAATTCTACTTCTACCCTGAAAACTGCTTGAAGTACTTTTATTACCTAAAATTTAGAAGAGGGAACTTTCAAATTGTGACGAATTCTGACTTGAAAGAGGGATTTTTAAAAATTCCTTTTTTCTCAATCCGAATTATAATTCCTTTAAAAAATTCCCATTCCATGTAAAACATTCCCTGTTCCAAGTGAAATTATATTTCTTGAATTTTGCCATGATCAGAAGTAAATTCCCGGTTTTTAAATTAAATTCCCGGCCATTTCCCGGTTTTTTCCCGGTCAATAAAATTCCAGGTCATTTCCCGGTTTCCCGGTCAAGTCGCCACCCTGTGTATGCTTAAAAATTAAAATCTAAAATGGAAAATTATTAAGTGAAAGATTTTCGAATTACGCATTCTAAACTGAATGATATATAATTTAAAAAGATAACAATTTAACTAATTATTTAAAAAACGGTTGAAATCAAAGGACAGATTTTTTTTTGTAAATTAAAGATCTCTCGATAAAATTACTAACCTGCCAGAACCATAGAACCTGCTTGCTATTTCTCGTGTAATGCCTGTAGATCGTGTTTCGTTGCCAATCTTCGACATCAATTTCCTGCATTCCACACAACATAAGTTCGAGTTCTCGTTCATCGAAATATTTCAGCCACTCGAGAGGAACCACCGAGTTGAATCCCTCCAGAAATGCTTTGGTCTGCTCTTCAATTCCCCGAGTCATTCGCCACTCGGTCATTAATCTAATGTACTCCTCTTTATTGTCTTCGACGACTCGAATTTTATCACCTCCTTCCTTCAATTCGTGGTGTATCACTTGCCCCAGAATCTCAAAATCCACACTGTAATATAATTCGAGTCCACATTCGTCGATGTTGTTCTCTTTTATCCAGACGAGGGATTTGTAAAATTCGGGATCGATCGATTCGATATCCTTCATAATTAATTTCTTATTCAGCATTCTTTTGTAAAATGGCATGGTGAAGCCGCTGTAGATAAATCTTCCATGATAAAGCGCCTAAAAAGAAAAAAATTGGATTTAAATCAACTTTGATCTAGTCCCAGAAATAAATTAAAATCAAAAATCAAATCAAAAGTTGTACTTTTGCAACAGGTGAAAAATTACCATTTTTCAATATTTTCATTGCATTATTTAAATTAAAATAATTATTTTTGAAAACAAAACTTACTCAAAAAGATCAACTTTGAATAAAAAATGGAAGAATTACATTTTTAGTTAAAATAATTAATTTTCAACCAAGAAAAAGGGAATCTTCAACAAAATAGTTAAATTTTCAACCAGTGATGAATCTTCAATAAAATATGAATTCTGAAAAAAAAGTGTAATAGTTGATATCTTCACCAAAAAATACGAATTTTCAACAAATTATTTGGATCCTTAACCAAAACAGACCAATTCCCAAACCAAAAAGAGGAATTTTCGACAAAAAAGTTGAATTTACAACCCAAAAAATACAAGTGAATTTTCGAAAAAAAACTTAATTTTCAACAAAATATTAAAATTGTCAAGCAAAAAAATAAATTGTTACTGAAATAATGAATCTTTGACCAAAAAAATTAATTTTTAACTCAAAAGATGTATTTTCTACACACAAAAAAAAAACACAAATTTGCAACAAAATAGATGAATTTTTAACAAACTAGATAAATTATCGACCAAACAGATCAATTTTCAACCAAGAAGATTTAATCTCTATAAAAAAGATAAATTTTCGACAAAAAATAGAATAGATAAATTTTTAGTTTAATTTGTAACCCAATAGTTGAATTTTTAACCAAATAGTTAAATTTTCAACCAAAAATGGAAGAATTACATTTTTAGTTAAAATAATTAATTTTCAACCAAGAAAAAGGGAATTTTTAACAAAATAGTTAAATTTTCAACCAGTGATGAATCTTCAATAAAATATGAATTCTGAACAAAAAGTGTAACAGTTGATAATTCAACCAAAAAATACGAAGTTTGAACAAATTATTTGAATCCTTGACCGAAAAAGACCAATTTTCAAACCAAAAAGAGGAATTTTCGACAAAAAAGTTGAATTTACAACCCCAAAAATACAAGAAGTGAATTTTCGTCAGAAAAATTAATTTTCAACAAAATATTAAAATTGTTAAGCAAAAAAAATTAATTTTTAACTAAAATAATGAATCTTTGACAAAAAAAGACAAATTTTCAACAAAAAAATATTAATTTTCAACAAAGAAAAAACGAATTTTCAACAAAATAGTTAAATTTTTTAACAAATAAAATTATTTTCCACTAAAATAGTGAATCTTCAACAACAAAACTTAATTTGTAACCCAATAGTTGAATTTTTAACCAAATAGTTCAATTTTCAACCAACCGATGAATTTTTAACCTAGAAGATTAAATCTCTATATAAAAAAGGTAAATTTTCGACAAAAAATAGAATAGTTATATTTTCAGTTAAAAAAATTAATTTTCAATAAAACAACTAATTTTCAATCAAAGAAATGAATTTTCAACCAAAATAATCAATTTTCTGCCAAAAAAGAATCATTTTTAACAAAACACATGGATTCTCAACCAAATTTTGAATTTGTAAAGGAATTTCCAACCTAATAGTTCAATTTTCAACCAAATAGCTGAATTTTGAACTGAAGAATAAAAAATGTTGAACCAAACATGAAAAGTTCAATTTTAACTAAATTAAATTTTTAACTAAAATAATTAATCTTCAACCAAAAAGATGAATTGTTAACCCAATAAATAGTGGAATTTTCAACCCAAAAATATGAATTTTCTGCCAAAATAATTGTATTTTCAACCCAAAAAAAGACAAGAAGTAAATTTCAAACTAAAAAAGATCAATTTTCTAACAAAAATGGAATACCTACATTTTCAGTCAAAAAAATAGTTAAATTTTTAAGCAAAGAAATTAATTTTTAACTAAAGTAATGAATTTTCAGCCACAAAAATGAATTTTTAACCCAACAGTTGAACTTTCAACCCAAAAGATGAATTTTCTACCAAATAGTTCAATTTATAACCAAAGAAATTAATTTTCAACTAAAGAAGACAAATGTTGAGCCAAATATGGATTAGTTAAATTTTTAGTTTAAAAAATTCATATTCATAAAAAAAAACCAGTTGAATTTTCAACCCAAAAATATGAATTTTTTACCAAAATAATTGAATTTTTAACTAAGATCAATTTTCTAACAAAAATGGTATACCTACATTTTCAGTCAAAAAATTACTTTTCAGCAATATAAAAAATAATTTCAAAAAAAGTTAAATTTTTCAGCAAATAAATTTATTTTTAACTAAAATAATGAATCTTCAACAAAAAAAAATGAATTTTTAACCCAATAGTTGAATTTTAAACCCTAAAGATGAATTTTCTACTAAAAAAAAAGAAAAATTTTCAACAAAATAAATGAATTTTTAACCAAATAGTTAAATTTTTAACCAACAAAACTCTTTTTTTTCGACAAAAAAGAGAAAAGTTAAATTTTGGTTAAAAAAATGAATTTTCAATAACAAAAATTAATTTTCAATCAAAGAAATTAATTTTCAACCAATAAGATTAATTTTATGCCAAAGAAGAATCATTTTGGACAAAATACATGAATTTTCAACCAAATTTTGAATTTTTAAAGGAATTTCGAACCTAGTAGTTTAATTGTCAACCAAATAGCTGAAATTTTGTTGGAAATTTAACTAATTCGTTGAAAATTTATTTTATTTGCTTAAAAACTTATTTCTCTAACTGAAAGTTAAACTATTCTATTTTTTGTTGAAAATTTACTTTTTTTAGTTGAAAATTCATCTATTTTTTTGAAAATTGGTATTTTTTTATAAAAAATTAACCTTTTTTGTTTAAAATTCAACTATTAGTTTGAAAATTCCACTAAAAATGCAAATATTTGGTTGAAAATTCATGTTTTTTGTTAAAAATTATTCTTTTTTTGTAGAAAATTAATTTTTTGGCTGAAATTTCATTTCTTTTGTTGAAACTTGAACTATTTCGTTAAAAATTTATTTTATTTTCTTAAAAACTTATTTCTCTAACTGAAAATTAAACTATTCCCTTTTTTGTTGAAAATGTATCTTTTTTTAGTTGAAAATTGATCTATTTTATTGAAAACTGGTATTTTTTAAATAAAAAATTAACCTTTTTGGTTTAAACTTCATGTATTTCGTTAAAAATTATTTATTTTTTTGGTAGAAAATTAATTTTTTGGCTGAAAATTCATTTCTTTTGTTGAAAATTGAACTATTTCGTTAAAAATTTATTTTACTTGGTTAAAAACTTATTTCTGTAACTTAAAATTATACTATTCTATTTTTTGTTAAAAATTTATCCTTTTTAGCTGAAAATTCACCTATTTCGTTGAAAATTGGTCTTTTGAAAATTCCATTAAAAATTAAAATATTTGGTTGAACATTCACGTATTTTGTTCAAAATTATTCTTTTTTGGTAGGAAATTAATCTTTTTGACTGAAAATTCAACAATTTGGTTAAAATTTTTGTTTTTATTGAAGATGCATCATTTTAGTTAAAAGTTCATTTCTTTAGTTAAAAATTTAACAAATCTTGCTGAAAATTCTTTTTTTTTTGGCTGAAAATGAATTTTTTTTACTAATAATGTAGCTGTTCTATTTTTGCTAGAAAATTGATATTTTTCAGTTGAAAATTCACTTATTTTGTTGAAAACTCATATTTTTTAGTCGAAAATTCAATTACTTTAGTAGAAAATGCATATTTTTGGGTTATAAATTCAACATTTTGTTCAAAAATTCGACTTCATGACGTGAAAACTCAACATTTTGAATGAGATTTTTTTCTTTATTCATTGAAAAATCTTTCTTGGTTGAAAATTCAACTCTTGTTGAAAATTCGTCTATTTTGGTTTAATTTAATAGTTTTTTTTATTGAAAATTAAAATATTTTTTGGTGGACATATCAATTATTACACTTTTTGTTGAGAATTAATTTTTTGTTATCAAAGATTCATCAGTTTGGTTGAAAATTTACCTATCTTGTTTAAAATTTCCTTTTTCTTGGTTGAAAATAATGTATTATTTTAACTAAAAATGTGATAATAAAATTTTACATAAATACATAAATGTCCCTCAACTGAAACTCAATTCTTAATTATCTATGTGAATTTATCAACAATGCTTTCGAGATTTTCGTGACACGCCTATTTTTTAGAGAAAGATTTTCTGTAAAATCTATAACAAAATGTTGGAAAATGAATATTTTTAAATTTTCCTCACCATTGCGATAAACCTGCCAATGAATTTGAAATATTGAAGATGGTCTGGATTTACATAGGAGGCAGGATTAATTTGTAAGCTGTAATTACTCTTGTTGGCGTATTCAAAGAGGCAGTACATTGGATTTAGCACCTCGTGACTTAATAAGAAGAACCACTCCCTGAAATAAAAAGACAATATTTAAATTTTCTTTTGATGTGAATTAAAAGCCAAAGGGCTAAAATAAAAATCTCACCTCGATACTCCTCCGTAGTCTAAACCTTCCTCTCCCTTAAAAATAATATACAATCTACGTCTTAATGCAAAAGCCTCTGCATTCATAATTTGATGATATGAATCTTCGAAGAGCGTTTGTCGACTAACGCTGATTTTTATGTGATTCGGCAATGCATTTGTTTGACATAAGAAGCGGAACTGCGAGAGTTTCCAGCGGAAGGACCTCTCATAAGCTCTTGGCACTCGATAAGCTCCTTTCGGCCTGCAAAATCAAAATACGAATTAATTATATTCCCACTGTGGCTGTTGGTGGGCAATTTAATCAGCGTATGATTAATAATTAGTAAAATTAAAATAAATAGTTATTAAAAATTGCACATCCATATAAGAAATTACGCAATTTATGATTCAAATTGAGACATAGAATTATTTAAAAAAAATTAATTCTTAACAAAATATATCAATTTCAGGCCTCACAGCCCCTATGGAATTAAATATAGGGACCAAAGGGTACTTTTTTCAAGCTCATTGATTTCCGTAACATTGGAATGAATTTAGAGGAATTTAAGATAAACGAGAAGAATTCGATGAAATTCATAAAAATTCAAGGTGAATTAAAAAAAATTTTTAAATATGAAGAAACTTTTATCAGGGTGGCGATTCGGCGAACGATTTCAAATTCCCGGTCATTTCCCGGTTTTTCCCGGTCAAGTTTTTCAATTTTCCCGGTCAACTCAAAGTAACATATTTATATTTGCCGCAAAACGCAAACATTTATTTAAATTCATGGCGTTCGTTCTAAACATCTTTTAACACAACAGAACAAAACATTTCCAAATAAATGAATTTTGAAAAAAATACTTAAATTTTCCACTAAAAAATATCAATTTTTTACAAAAAAATGGAATAGTTGAAAAAATTAATTTTCAACAAAAAAACGGATTTTCAATAAAATAGTTCAATTTTCAACCAAAGTGATGAATTTTCAAATCAAATTATGAATCTTTATCTGGAATAGTTAAATTTTAAACCAAAAAGATGAATTTTCAACTAAAATGATGAATATTTAACTGGAACACTCGAATTTTCAACCAAAAAGACGAATTTTTAAAGAAGATTACATTTAAAAAAAAAAAGATTAATTTTCTACCCAAAAATACAATTTTTCAACCAAATACATTAACTTTTAAAGAAAGGTTTGAAGTTTTAATAAAAGAAGACAAATTTTCAACCAAATAGTTACATTTTGAACTGAAAAAATAATAATTTTCAATCGAAAATGGAATAGTAACATTTTTAGTTAAAAAAATTATTTGTAAACCAAACATAAGAGTTTTCAACTAAAACAATGAATCTTTAACTGAAATAGTTCAATTTTCAAACCAAAAAATTAATTTTTACTAAAAAGAGATAAATTGTCAACCAAAACTTTAATAATTAAATTTCAAGTTAAAAAAATTAATGTTTAACCAAACAGATGAATTTTCAACAACAGCTATGGAATTTTCAATTGGAATAAGTTAAATTTTCAGTTAAAAAAATTAGTTTCAACCAAAAAAAAAAAAAAAACTTTTAACAACAACAAAAACTAACTTTCAAAATAATAGTTACATTTTCAAACAAAGTGATGAATTTTCAAATAAAATTGTAAATATTTAACTGCAATAGTTGAATTTCAAACCAGAAAGATGAATTTTTAACTGAAATGATGAATCATTAACTAGAATAATTGGATTTTTGACCAAAAAGATTAATTTTCAACCAAGAAGATTAATTTCTACCAAAAAAGTCGAATTTTCAACTAACAAAGATAATTTTTCAACCAAAAATTGAATAATCAAATTTTTAGTCAAAAATGAATGTTCAACCAAAGACATGAATTTTGAACTAAAATTATGAAATATTCAACTGGATTAATAGTTACATTTTCAGTTGAAAAAAAAAATAATTTTCAACCAAAAAACATCCAAACAAAAAAACAAATTTTCAATCAAACAGCTCATTTTTCAACCAAAGAAATGAATTTTTAATTAAAACAATGGATTTTCAACTAAAAAAAAAATTAATTTTTAACAAAAAAGCTTAACTTTCAACCCAATAATTTTATTTCAAACCTAAAAGATGAATTTTCAACTAAAATAATAAATATTTGACTGGAATACTTGAATTTTTAACCAAAAAGAAGAATTTTTAAACAAGAAGATTAACTTTAAAAAAAATATAAGATAATTTTTTACCAACAAAAAAATCGATTTTTTAACAAAATACATGAATTTTCATCGGAATAGTTAAATTTTCAATTAAAAAGACAAATTTTTATCCAAATTGTGGAATTCCGAACTTGAAAATTTTAATTTTCAAATCAGAATGGAACAGTTAAATTTTCGTTTAAAGAAATTAATTTTCAACCAAACTGGTGAATTTTCAAATAAAATGATGAATCTTCAACTGAAATGATGAATCTTTAACTGGAATAGTTTAATTTTATGCGAAAAAAATGAATTGTCAACCATAAAGTTTAATTGTCTACAAAAATAGATGAATTTTCCACAAAGTACATACATTTTCAAACAAATAGTTTAATTATTAAATGAAAAATATCAATTTTCAACCAAATAGTTGAATTTTCATCAAAAAAAGATAAATTAATTTTTAACAAAAGTTTAACTTTTAACCCAGTAGTTGAATTTCTAACTAAAAAACGATGAATTCGCAACGAACAATGTTAAAAAAATTTCTATTATAATTCAGAAATATTTCTTCTTTGAAATTCTACTTCTACCCTGAAAACTGCTTGAAGTACTTTTATTACCTAAAATTTAGAAGAGGGAACTTTCAAATTGTGACGAATTCTGACTTGAAAGAGGGATTTTTAAAAATTCCTTTTTTCTCAATCCGAATTATAATTCCTTTAAAAAATTCCCATTCCATGTAAAACATTCCCTGTTCCAAGTGAAATTATATTTCTTGAATTTTGCCATGATCAGAAGTAAATTCCCGGTTTTTAAATTAAATTCCCGGCCATTTCCCGGTTTTTTCCCGGTCAATAAAATTCCAGGTCATTTCCCGGTCTTTCCCGGTTTCCCAGTCAAGTCGCCACCCTGTTTTATGAATTCAGTAACTTTGAAATGAGCTTAGAAAAATTCAAGGGAATTCAAAAGAATTTTATGAAATGCCTAAGAATTCAAGGTGAGGTTAAAAGACTTCAGGAGCAATTAAATAAATTTAGAATAATTCATGTGAAGTAAAAAAATTCAAGGGAATCCCAAAGAATTTAAAAGAATTCAGGGTGAATTTCAAAAAATAATTTCAAATCTCTTCAAATCTTCGAAACCCTACTAGTTTCTAAGTAAAAAAATGACAAATGACTACAAAAAAATTCAAAAAAATTCAAATGAATTTGACAGTTTTAAAAATCGAAAAAATCCATTAATTTCTGTAAAATTTGAATAAATTTAGAGAAATTTAAGGGAAACGAGAAGAATTCGATGAAATGCATAAAAATTCAAGGTGAATTAAAAAAAAAAAAAATGAATTGACAAAAATTTAAAAACATGAAGAAAATTTAAAAATTTGAAAAAATTCATTGAATTGAGTAAGTTTGAAATGAATTTTAGAAAAAATTAAAGAGAATTCAAAAGAATTTGATGAATTGCTTAAAAATTTAAGGTGAGTTTTAATGACTTCAAGGTGAAATAAACAAAAACTTTTAAAAAAATCCATTGACCTGAGTAAAATTGAGTGCATCTAGAAGAATTCAAAAGGATTTAAAAGAATTCAGGATAAATTAATGAGAATTCAGGGCAAATTCCAAATTAATTGCAAAAAATATTGGAAAATCTCTTAAAATCTTTGAAACCCTACGAAATGCCTCACTGCTTGTGAATAAATTCTTTGAAATCCATTAAAATATTAAAATCCCTTAAAATTATTAAAACCCTTGGAAATCCCTCGAAATTGCTTAAATCTCTTGAAAATGGCTTGGAATCTTTTAAAATACCTTAAAATATTTCAAAGTCTTTGAAATCCCTTCAAACTATTGAAATAAATAAAAAATTTCTGGGAATCGTTAAAATTTCCTCAAATATTTCCAATGCTTTGAATCTTTTAAAATCCCTTGAAACTTTTTAAAGCTCTTGAAAATACAGGGGAATCTTTTAAAATACCCTAAAATATTTCAAATCCTTTGAAATCCTATTAAATTACTGAAATCAATTAAAAATTTCTTTATAATCTTTTAAAATAACCTAGACTATTTCTAATCCCTTAAAATCTTTTGAAATACCTTGAAAGTTTTTAAAGCTCTAGAAAATGCCAAGGAATTTGAAAAATACCTTAAAATATTTCAAACCCTTTGGTCATTTTATCAATTAATCTGCAGAACCATTTATATAAAAACTTTTAAAAAATCAAAAAAATCAAATGAATTATGGAAAATTGAGTAAATTTATAAGAATTCTAATGAATTAAAAAATTCAAAAGAATTTCAAAGAATTCGGGGTGAAATCCAAAAAATAAATTTAAATCTCTTCAAATCTTTAAAACCCTATGAAATAACTCACTTTTCCTGAATAAATTCTTTAAAATCCACTAAAATGTTATTAAATATCTTTAAATTATTAAAATGAATTAAAAATTCCTTGGAATCTTTTATGATTTCCTCAAATATTTCAAATCCTGTGAAATCCTACAAAATGCCTCAATTCTCGTGAACAAATTTTTTATCCACTAAAATATTATAAAATCCCTGTGAAATCCTTTAAAAAATCTTACGACCTTATAAATCCTGTAAAATCGTTTCATATCTAAATTAAAAATAATAAATAAAGTGAATTCCAAAGAATGTAAAAGAATTCACGGTGAATTAAAAAAAGTAAAAACTCTTCAAATCTTTGAAATTATACTAATTGATAATAATCAAAGGAGAGACTAATGATTACAAAACAATTCAAGTTAAATTCAAAAGAATTCAAATGATTTGGAAAAAATTTCATTGATTACAATAAAATTTGAGTGAATATAGAGGAATTTAAGGGAAATGAGAAGAATTCGATGAAATTCATCAAAAATCAAACTGAATTAAAAAAAAACAAGTGAATTTAAAATAATTCAAACACATGAAAAAAATTCATTGAATTGAGTGAGTTTGAAACTTGAAATAAGTTTAGAAAAATTAAAGAGAATTTAAAAGAATTTGATGAAATGCCTAAGAATTTAAGGTGAGTTTTAAAGACTTCAAGATGAATTGAACATAAACTTTTTGAAAATCCATTTCATTGAGTGAATTTAGAAGAATTCAGGATAAATTGATAAGAATTCAGGGATACTTCCAAATAAATTGCAAAAAACATTTGAAAATGTCTTCAAATTTTTAAAAAACTACGAAATCCCTCACTTTTTGTGAATAAATTCTGTGATGAAATCCATTAAGATATTAAAATCCTTTAAAATTATGAAAACCCTTGGAATCTTTTGAAATACCCTAAAATATTTCAAAGTCTTTGAAATTCCTTCAAACTATTGAAACAAATAAAAAAATTCTGGGAATCGTTTATATATTATATATTTCAAATCCTTTGATATCCTTTGAAATCCCATGAAACTTTTTAAAGCTTTTAAAAATGCCTGCGAATCCTTTAAAATACCCTAAAATATTTCAAATCGTTTGAAATCATATTAAATTATTGAAATCGATTAAAAATTTCTTTGTAATCTTTGAAGATAACATAAAATATTGAGAAACAAATTTCTTAATATCTTTTGAAATCCCTTAAAATTTTGTAAATCTCTTGAAAATGCCAAGGAATTAAAAAAACAATACCTTAAACAATTTAATTTTCAAGCATAAAGATTTATTTTCTACTAAAAAGGCGAATTTTCCAAAAAATACCATACATTTCAACTAAATAGTTTGAACAATGAATGTGATGTAAATCCAAATTTTATTTGAATAATTTTTAGTTTATATTTGTTTCGTTTCTGAAAATGTTTAACTAAATAATTGAATTTTTATACTAAAAAGATAAATTTTAACCAAAAATGTAATAGTTACATTTTCATTTAGGAGAATTATTTTTTAATTAAAAAAATAAACACAAAACAGTTGAATTTTCCGTTAAAAAATTACTATTTAATTTCAAAATACGAATTTCCAACTAAAGTTATGAATCTTCGACCAAAAAAATTAATTTGTAAGAAAGTAGTTCAACTTTCAACCAAGAGGTTGAATTTTCAACCTAAAAAGATGAATTTCTGACAAAAAATGTAATAGTTGATATTTCATAAAAAAAGCGTTAATTTAAAATAAACAACATTTACCAACAAAAACGAATTTTCAAGAAAATAGTTGAATCCTCAACTAAAATAGATTATTTTTCAACCAGTTGTATTTTTAATACAAAAAATTGATGTTCTATCAAAAAAGACGAATTTTTAACAAAATACATATATTTTCAACCAAATATAGTTGAATTTTCTACCAAATTGTTGAATTTTTAAGGCAAAATGGCGAATTTTCTACAAAACAGTTGAATTTTTAACAAAAAAGTTAATGTTCAATCAATGAGTTGAGTTTCAAACAAAATAGTTCAATTTTCAGTTGAAAAAAAAAATTTAACAAAAAAAATCGATTTTCTGTCAAAAATACGAATTTTCAACAAAATACATAAATTTTTAACCAAATATCTCAATTTTCTACGGAATTGTTGAATTTTTGAGCCAAAATTACGGATTTTCTACAAAGCAACTAAATGTTCAATACAAAAAGCTAACTAAATTCAAACCAAAAACCTGAATGTTTAATAAAATAGCTCAATAAGTTACAAGTATAAAATAGCAGCTACTAACAACATTGAAAATGCATCTTTTTGGTTTGAGAATGCATCTCTTTCTGTAAAAATTTCACTTTTTTGGTTAAAAATTAATTTGTTTCTGTGAAAAATTAACTTTTTTGTTGACAATTCAATAGTTTACTTTTCAGTTAAATAAATAAGTTTATAAGCAAATAAAATAAATTTTCAACAAAGCAGTTAAATTTTCAACCAAATAAATGAATTTTCTACCAAAAAGATTAAATGTCTATAAAAAAATTTCGAAAGAGAATTTAGTTACATTTTTAGTTAAAAAAATTAATTTTCAATAAAAAAAATAATTTTCTACCAAAAAAAGAATAATTTTTAACAAAATACATGAATATTTAACCAAATATTTTAACTTTTAATGGAATTTTTAACCTAATATTTGAATTTTCAAACAGAAAAGTGAATTAGTCACCAACAAGATTATTATTCTACAACAAAAGACAATGTTTTAACAAAATACAGAAATTTTCAAACAAATAGTTGAATTTTTAATTGAAGAAGATTAATGTTCAAACAAACATGATATAGGTAAATTTTCAGTTAAAAAATTAATTTTTAATAAAAAAAAACTCATTTTCAAGACAAAGAAATTAATTTTGAACCGAGAAAATTAATTTTCTACCAAAAGAGATGAATTTTTAACAAAATACATGAATTTTCAACCAAAAAGGTGAATTAGTCACCAAGAAGATTAATTTTCTACGACAAAAGACATAGTTTCAACAAAATATAGAAATTTTCAACCAAATAGTTGAATTTTTAAATTATTGTTAATAGTTAGATTTTCAGTTAAAAAAATAATTCTAAAAAACTTTTAACAAAATAGTTAAATTAAAAAAAAAAAAAAAAGATTTGTCAACTAAAATTATGAATCATCAACAAAAAAAATCAATTTTTAATAAAGTAGTTCAACTTAGTAGATTTTTCAGGGTGGCCGTTTTAATCAAAGAAAAAAATTTCCGGTCATTTCCCGGTTTGCAAACATTTTTCACGGTCAGTGAAATAAAAAAATTCGAACTCTAAAGCTAAAAATTTTTCCATTTGAAGTAATAAAAACAATTTTCAACTGAACAATTTTAAATTAAATGCAGTTAAACTGCCAAATTAAACATTTTAATCTTTTATAAATTGTAAAGTTCAAAGATGCAGATTCAGTTCCAAAAATATAAATTCACGTTATCATTTTCAATGCTCTAAATTGAAGAATCAATCAATGAATTACAAATTTTTCAGAATTATATCATTTTAAGCAATTTTAAGCTGAAAACATTGAAAATTGAACGATTATATTTTGTTTATAAACTGAACACATGTTAAATTACAAGATAAATTATTTTGAATAATTGATAAAATCCTTAAAATGCTTCAAAATTTTATTTTAAAATCTTGAAGAATCATGTTGCTTCACATTTTTTCAAATTTTATATTATTTTTGGAATTTTTTCAGAACTTCTAAACATCTATTAAAATAATTAGAATTTTTCCTAAGATTGTTTTTGTAATCCTGCGAAATTAAACAAAAAATTTTTTAATCTTCTACATTCATTTTTGACAATTTTGTCAATCTTTCTAAATCTTTTTAAATATTCTATTAAAATTAATTTTTCAAAATAAAAAATTCTTTTCAATTTTCCTAGGAATCTTAAGGAAATGTTTTTTTTCTTTAGAAGCCTTTCACAATTCTTAAACAGCTTCTATATTTTTTGTTCGAAATCTGCAAAAATCTATATTTTGTTTTAAATTAGGCCGTGAGATATTTGTACCAAAATTTCGGTATGAAATGCCGGATTTTATCGGTACACGTAGACACTTCGTTTCAATTGTTTGAAATCATTGCAAATTTTTAATTAATTTTGAATTATTATTTCTAAATATTAAGTAATTGTTTTTTATCTTAATTAAAAAATTTCAAATTGAATGGTTTGAAAATGGAATATTTTAGACTGAAACAATATTTGATGAATATATTATTTTGAAGTTATTTAAAAATTGAAAATAGTTTATAAAGTTTCAATCGGGCGTTTACATTTGTTTAACTAATAAGACACCATCGATTAATTAAATAATTATATAATACTAAAAACATGAATTATCATTTCTTTAATTTAAATAATAATTTTAACAAATTTTTATTTTATCTTCTTATACTTAAATTTCATTGCATATGTAGGTAAACTTAATGTGGATACTATATTAAATTCAATTTAAAACATTTCAAATTCCTAACATTTCAAGTAAAAATATTGCATTTTCAACAAAATAGATGAATTTTTAACCAAATTGTTGAATTTTCAACCACAAAGATTAATTTTCTACTACAAAATACGATTTTTCAACAAAATACATTAATTCTCAAGCAAATAGTTGAATTTTCAACTAAAAAAGATCAACTTTCAACATATACATATACTTTCAACAATAACAGTTTTCAACCAAAAATGGAATAGTTAATTTTTCAGATTAAAAAATTAGGTTTCCATTAATAAAAAAAGAAACTTTTAACCAAAAAGATGAATTTTTAACAAAAGCGTTTCACTTTAACCAAGTAGTTTTATTTGCAACCAAAATAATGAATTTTCAACTAAAATGATGAATATTTAACTGGAATCCTTAAATACTGGAATAGTTGAATTTTCAACCAAGAAGATTAATTTATACCAAAAAAGACAAATTTTCAACGAAACATGAATTTTCAACTAAAAAAGATAAATTGCCTACCAAAAATGTAATAGTTAAATTTTTAGTTAAAAAAACTTTCAACAAAAAGAATCTAATTTTCATCAACAAAAAATGATTTTAAACAAAATAGATACATTTTAAACCAAAAAGATGAATTTTCATCTAAAACTGGAATAGTTATAAAAAAATTAATTTTCAACTTTAAAGAAACGAATTTTCAACCAAAGAAATTATTTTTTAATCACAATGATGAATTATCAACCAAAAATATGAAATTTTGTCCAAATAGTAGATTTTTCATGCCAAAAGATGAATTTTCTATCAACGAAAAAATCGAATTTTCAACTAAACAATTTTTTTCAATGAAAGAAATGAATTCTTAAGAAAAAATATAATAGTTTAATTTCTTACCAAACAGATATTTTTTAACGAAAAAGATTACATTTCTATCAAAAAAGGTAAATTTTCCATCAAAAATGGAATAGTTAAAGTGATTTTTCAAATAAAATGATGAATCTTTAACTCAACAAAATTTAATTTTTAACCAAATACATGCATTTCGAACTAAAAAAATGAATTTTCAGCCAAAGAAATTAATTTTTAACCAAAAAGATGAAATTTCAACTAGAGACTACTCTTTTACCAAAAAACAGACGGATTTTCAAGAAAATAGTTAAATTTTCACCGAGAACAGATAAATTTTCAACTAAAAATAGAATAGTTAAATTTTCAGTAAAAAAATTAATTTTCGAAAAAATTAAATCAAATTTTCAACGAAATAGTATAATTTTCAACCAAGAAGATTAACTTTCTATCAAAAAATATAAATTTTCGACAAAAAACGGAAGTTATATTTTCAGTTAAGAAAATTAATTCTAAGTAAGAAAAATCTCATTTTCAACCAAAAAGTTCAATTTTCAACCAATAAGATGAATTTTTAACAAAGTACATGACTTTTCAACCAAATATTCAAATTTTTAAAGGAATTTCCAACCAAAAGGATGAATTAGTCACCAAGAAGATTAAATATTCTCCCACAAAATTCGAGTTTTCAATAAAATACACGAATTGTAAACCAGATATTTGAATTTTCAACTTAAGAAGATAAATTTTGAACCAAACATGTACGAGTTAAATTTTCAGTTAAAACAATTAATTCTCATCTAGAAAACACAATTTTCAACAAAATAATTAACTTTTGAACAAAAGAAGGGGGTTTCAACTAAAATGATGAACCATCAACCAAATAAATGAATTTTTAACAAAGTAGTTCCACTTCCAACTAAGTAGTTGAAATTTCTACCAAAAAGATGAATTCTCAACGAAAAACGTGATATATTATATTTCAACCACAAACCAGATTTTAATTGTATACCAAAAATAGTTGAATGCAATAAAAAAAGATGAATTTTCAACAAAATCGTGTAATCCTCAACCAAAAACAGATTAATTTTCCACCACATATTTGCGATTTTCAACCATAATAATAAAATTAATTTCAACTTTAATTTATTGAAAATTCCCTAACTCTTTCAAGTTTTCCCTGACTTTCTGGAATTACCTGACCTCTAGCAACTCTATAATTAAAAAAAAGTATATGTTCATTTCACTCTAGAATGTTTTTGTAAAAATATATGTAATAATTATGATTTATATTTGTTTGAACAATAAATGCTAAATTTACAAACAAAAAATATAATATTTCAATTTGCAGTTAGAAATGTAAATTAAAAAAAAAAGAGTTTTCAGCAAAATTAATTAATTTTCGATTAAAAATATAAATTTTGAATCGAAAATAGAATAGTTATAACTTCAGTTAAAAAAATTAATTTTCAACTAAAAAGAAACGAATTTTCAACCAAAGAAATTATTTTTTAACCACTATGATGAATTTTCAACCAAAAATATGAAATTTTGATCAAATAGTGGATTTTTCAATCCAAAAGATGAATTTTCTATCAAAAAAAAAAAAGAATTTTCAACTAAACCGTTTTTTTTTCAATGAAAGAAATTAATTCTTAACAAAAAATAAAATAGTTAAATTTTCTACTAAACAGTTCATTTTTTAACGAAAAAAATTACATTTCTATCAAAAAGAGTAAATTTTCCACAAAAACTGTAATCTAATGTAATCATCAACTAAAAAAATTTAATTTCCCACCAAATACATGCATTTCAAACTAAAGAGATAAATTTTCTACCAAAAATAAAGTAGGATAATTTGCAGTCAGTAAAATAAATTTCCAAACAAAAAACAAACGAATTTTCCACCGAAGAAATTAAGTTTCACCGAAAACAGATACATTTTCAACTAAAAATAGAATAGTTAAATTTTCAAAAAACAAAATTAATTTTCAATAAAATTAAAGTAGATTTTGAACGAAATATAGTATAATTTTCAACCAAGAAGATTAAATTTCTATCAGAAAAGAAATTTTCGACAAAAAATGGAAGTTATATTTCTAGTTTAAAAAATGAATTCTAAATAAGAAAAATCTCATTTTCAACAAAAAAGATCAATTTTCAAATTTCCAATCAAAAGGATGAATTAGTCACCAAGAAGATTAAATATTCTCCCACAAAATTCGAGTTTTCAATAAAATACAGGAATTTTAAACCAGATATTTGAATTTTCAACTTGAGAAGATAAATTTTAAACCAAACATGTACGAGTAAAATTTCCAGTTAAAACAATTACTTTTGAACTAGAAAATGTAATTTTCAACAAAATAATTAAATTTTGAACAAAAAAAAAGGGTTTTGAACAAAAATGACGAATCATCGATCAAATAGAATAATTTTCAACAAAAAAGTGAATTCTCAACGAAAAACGTGATATTTGATATTTCAACCAAAAAGGATTTTAATTTTATAACAAAAATAGTTCTTTTTAGTCTTTTTGGGTTGAAAATTTTACTATTTGTTCAGAATTCACATTTTCGGTTTGAAAATTCAACAATTTGATTGACATTTTTTTCTTTTTTGACTGAAAAATGTTATTTGGTTGAAAATTCACCTCTGAGTAGAAATTTCAGGTTAAAAATGGAACTGTTTGGTTGCAAAGTTAAATATTTTAATGAAAATTCAACAATTTTATTTTTAAATTGACCTTTTTGGTTGCCAGCTGAACTGTTTGATTGAAAATTCGTATTTTTTGTTTGAAAATTCAACTATTTTGTTAAAAAATTCAATTCTTCTTCACTCAAAAATCTTTCTTGGCTTTGGTAAAAAATTCAATTCTTCTTGACTCAAAAATCTTTCTTGGCTTTGGTAAAAATTTCAATTCTTCTTGACTCAAAAATCTTTCTTGGCTTAAAATGTAAATCTCTTGGTAGAAGTTTAATCTTTTTTTGTTAAAAATGCAAATGTTTAGTTGAAAATTAAACTGTCTTGGTTGAGAATTCAACTGTTTGGTTGAAAAACGGTCTTTTTGGGTTGAAAATTTAACTTTTGCTTCAAAATTCATATTTTCGTTTTGAAAATTCAACAGTTTCGCTGAAATTTTTTTTCTTTCTTGACTGAAATTTTTTTTTGGTTGAAAATGCAACTATTTGATTGAAAATTTAAATGTTAACGAAAATTCAACAATTTTATTTTAAAATTATTCTTTTTGGTTGCAAACTCAACTTTTTTGTTGAAAATTCGTCTTTTTGGGTTGAAAATTTAACTATGGGTTTAAAATTCATATTTTCGTTTTGATAATTGAACAATTTGATTGACATTTTTTTCTTTTTTGACTGAAAAATGTTTTTTGGTTGAAAATTCACCTCTGAGTAGAAATTTCAGGTTAAAAATGGAACTGTTTGGTTGCAAAGTTAAATATTTTAATGAAAATTCAACAATATTATTTTTAAATTGACCTTTTTGGTTGCCAACTGAACTGTTTGGTTGAAAATTCGTATTTTTTGTTTGAAAATTCAACTATTTTGTTAAAAAATTCAATTCTTCTTGACTCAAAAATCTTTCTTGGCTTTGGTAAAAATTTCAATTCTTCTTGACTCAAAAATCTTTCTTGGCTTAAAATGTAAATCTCTTGGTAGAAGTTTAATCTTTTTTTGTTAAAAATGCAAATGTTTAGTTGAAAATTAAACTGTCTTGGTTGAGAATTCAACTGTTTGGTTGAAAATCGGTCTTTTTGGGTTGAAAATTTAACTTTTGCTTCAAAATTCATATTTTCGTTTTGAAAATTCAACAGTTTCGCTGAAATTTTTTTTCTTTCTTGACTGAAATTTTTTTTTGGTTGAAAATGCAACTATTTGATTGAAAATTTAAATGTTAACGAAAATTCAACAATTTTATTTTAAAATTATTCTTTTTGGTTGCGAACTCAACTTTTTTGTTGAGAATTCGTCTTTTTGCGTTGAAAATTCATATTTTCGTTTTGAAAATTCAACAATTTGATTGACATTTTTTTCTTTCTTCACTGGAAAATGTTTTTCGGTTGAAAATTCGCCCCTTTTGTTGAAAATTGAAGCAAATATTTAAAATTTTAAAGTAATTTTAAACTGAATATTTGAGTTTTTAACATAAGATAAATTTTGAACCAAACATGTACGAGTTAATTTTCAGTTAAAACAATTAATTTTTAGCTAGAAAATATAATTTTCAACAAAAGAATTGAATTTTGAACAAAAGAAGGAGGTTTCAACTAAAATTATGAAACATCAACCAAATAAATGAATTTTTAACAAAGTAGTTCCTCTTCCAACTAAGTAGTTGAATTTTCTAGCAAAAAGATGAATTCTCAACGAAAAACGTGATATATTATATTTCAACCACAAACCAGATTTTAATTGTACACCAAAAATAGTTGAACTCAATAAAAAAAGATGAATTTTCAACAAAATCGTGTAATCCTCAACCAAAAACAGATTAATTTTCCACCACATATTTGCGATTTTCAACCATAATAATAAAATTAATTTCAACTTTAATTTATTGAAAATTCCCTAACTCTTTCAGGTTTTCCCTGACATTCCCTGACTTTCTGGAATTACCTGACCTCTACCAACTCTATAATTTAAAAAAAAGTATATGTCCATTTCACTCTAGAATGTTTTTGTAAAAATATATGTATTAATTATGATTTATATTTGTTTGAACAATAAATGCTTTAAATTCTCTTTAATGCTCTATAAATGCTCTGTTAAAGCTTAAATGCTGAGCATATTCTCGAGAGGATTTGCTCAACATAAATTCTTGGGCATTTAAGAACTCTAATCACAAGGGAAGTAATAGCAAAGGCGATAGGGTCAATGAAAGATGGAAAGGCAGTATGTATAGATTAAATCCCGAATGAAGTATGGAAATGAAAGATTATAGAAATAATTATACAAATAAAGAAGAAGACTCACCCCTTTGGAGCACCTGGTCGTGGATCCTGGAATGTAGTTGTTCTCGAATTGTGATCGACAAAATACCTGTGACCATCCTCCGTCAAACGAATTTCCCATCCATCCGGCAATGGAGGCTCATCCATTCCAGTTTCCTGTCCCTGAGTTCGCGGATCTTCCCACTGAGTCGTTCGATTTTTATGATTAACATAGTAAACTCTTCCCTCGGGCTGTTTTCTTCTTTCCCAACCAGCTGGCAATGGTCCCAGGGCATCATCTTCATCCACCGTTGACGTGGAAGGCCCCGCCACAGCACTCGGATTCCCATGAGCTTGAGGATACAAAAACCGCTGATTTCCTTGCTGAACAACATACTGTCTTTCACCCTGCCAATGCTGAAAATGCTGCAGCCTTTCTGTGTTGGGCCTCTGCCAAGTTGTGCTTCTCGTATTATGATCGACATAATAAATTCTCCCTCGTGGATCTCGCCGGACTTCCCAACCTGGAGGCAAAGGTTGTGGCCTCTCCCAGGATGTGCTGCGTGTATTATGATCCACATAATACCTTCTTCCATAAACATCGTATCGCATTTCCCAACCAGCCGGAAGTGGCTCCTCAGCCTGGTTTCCATTTTCCGCTTCACTGGGCAGACTACTCGCTGCTCCAGGTGGATTTGCGGGCACCACAGCTTGTGCGGCGGCAGGTACATTAGCTCCAGAGGAATTGTGATTGCTTGTTCCATTCGTGACTACGGGACTACTTGCGCCAACCGTTTGACTATTTGAATTCACCGCAGCCTGGGCAGACGCTCCATAAGCTGGTGTCTGAAGACTTGTTGAACTTCGATGCATCACCTGGTTAGTCGAAGGTGCTGCATTTTCGGCTCCTTGTAATCTTAGCCGAGCACGAACTCCTCCGTTTAGAATACTACGATTATTTGCTGCATCGTTGTTCGAAGAACCTGAAAAAGATATTTTATCAGGACTTTGTTGAATTGATTGCTTATCAGGATGGCCACTAGGGTGGTACAATCATTTTTTCTCTCGAATTTTTATGAACAGGGTGGACGATTTCAAATTCCCGGTCAAGTATTTCAATTTTCCCGGTCAATCAAAAGTAACATATTCATATTTGCCGCAAAGCGCACACATTTATTTTAATTCATGACGTTCGTTCTAAACATTTTTTAACACAACAGAGCAAAACATTTCAAAATGGATGAATTTTGAAAAAAATACTTCAATTTTCCACTAAAAAATACGAATTTATTACAAAAAATGGAATAGTTGAATTTTCAGTTGAAAAAATTAATTTCCAACAAAAGAAACGAATTTTCAACAAATGGTTCAATTTTCAAGCAAAGTGATGAATTTTTAAATAAAATTATGAATCTTGAACTGGAATAGTTAAATTTTAAACCAAAACGATGAATTTTTAACTAAACTAGAGCCTCATACGCGCGCTCCGCGCGCGACCTATTTATTTACATGTATTTATTTTATTTGGAAATGAATTTCAATAAAATACCATGAAATTAACTTTTACTTCAATAATTTTGATTTGTACAAGGCTTCGCATGGATACCATCTCACGATGCAGAATAAATAATTCTGTAAAAAATTGAGCCTATTCGTTGAAAAATAGCCAGACTCTAAATTTTTCAATCGAAATTGTTTAAATAATTAATAATTCTTGTACATTTACAAAACATAGTGAAAATTCATCGGAAAGGCAATCTTAGTTGATTCCGCAAATAAATTGTTCTGAATTCTTTATTGAGACCGTAAACAAATTGAGCCTATTCTTTAAAAAATAGCCAAACACTTGATTTGTTTATCAAAATTGTTTAAATAATTATTCATTCTTTGAAATTTGCAGAGCATTATAGTAAAAAGTCACTGCAAAGATATTCTTACTTAATTCTATAAAAAATGGAGCCTATTCGTTAAAAAATAGCCAAACTCTCAGTTTTTAAATTAAAATTGTTTAAATAATTGAAAATTATTGTAAGTTTAGAAAGCAACATAGATAAGTCATCGAAAAGATATTCTTAGTTGAATTCGTAAACAAAGTGAGCCTATTTGTTGAAAAACAGCCAAACTCTGAATATGTGTATGAAAATTGTTAAAATAATTAACTATTATTGTAAATTTGCAAAGTAACATAGGAAAGACTTATTTTTAATACATTCTTTTTGGTTCTGTAAACCAATTGAGCCAATTCGTTAAAAATAATGATATTACAAATAATAATTCTTGTAAATTTACAAAGCAACATATAAAATAGTCAGCGAAAAGACATTCCTAGTTGACTCCGTAAACAAATTCTGCCTATTCCTTGAAAAATAGACCAACTCTGAATATTTTTAGAAAAATTGTTAAAATAATTAATAATTATTGTATATTTGCAAAGTATCGTAGAAAAGATTTATTGGGAATACATTCTTTCTTGATTCCCCAAACTAATTGTTCCTATTCGTTGAAAAATGACCGGGCGCTTAATTTGTTTATGAAAATTCTTTAAATAATTAATAATTCTTGAAAATTTGCAAATCATTATAGAAAAAAGTAATCTGAAAGATATTCTTACTTAATTCTGTAAAAAAATTGAGCCTATTCGTTGAGAAATAGCCAAACTCTTAATTTTTTAATCAAAATTGTTTAAATAATTAATAATTCTTGTAAATTTTTAAAGCAACATAGAAAAGAGTAATCGGAAAGATATTCTTAGTTGACTCCGTAAACAAATTGTGCCTATTCCTTGAAAAATACCCAAACTCTGAATATGTTTATGAAGACTGTTTAAATAATTAAGAATTATTGTAACTGTGCAAAGTATCGTAGAAAAGAGTTATTGGCAATACATTATTGGTGATTCCGTAAACAAATTGGGCTTATTCGATGGAAAGTGGCCAAACTCTTAATTTGTTGAAATAATTGATAATTCTTGTAAGTTTGCAAAGCTTCATAGAAAAGAGTCATCGGAAGGATATTCTTAGTGAATTCTGTAAAAGAAATTTAGCCTATTCGTTGAAAAATAGCCAAACTCTTTGTTTATGCAAATCGTTTCAATTATTAATAATTATTGTAAATTTACGAAGCAACATAGAAAAGTTTCATCAGAAAGACATTCGTAGTTGAATTTGTAAACAAACTGTACCTATTCCTTGAAAAATAGCCAAACTCTAAATATGTTTATGAAAATTGTTAAAATAATTAATAATTATTATATATTTGCAAGCTATCGTAGAAACGAATTATTGGAAATACATTCTTTCTTGATACCCTAAACTAATTTATCCTATTCATTGAAAAATGGCCAAAGTCCTTCTGAAAAGTTAAACAAAAATGTAAAGTTGGTTTTTAAATTAAAAAATTAACAAAATTTATTATAAAAAATCCAAACACAATTAAAAAATAAATGGTACTCAAAATTTCGAAAGTTTCAAACATTTTGAAATATAAATGAACTATGACTAAAACGTTAAATCGAAAATGAATCTTTCAAAATACGAATAAAATATTTAAAATGTTAATTAAAAGCCTTATTTTTAAAAAATGCGTGCAAGGAATCATATCAGGAATCAATCAGGAAGTATAAATGCTTATACTTCCACTAAGCTTCTTATGAAAACAACAAACATCTCGAGTTCAAATAAACACAGATCGCCCATCGTCGATGAGATCGCCTTATGGTTAACTAAGTAACGGTAACGGTAACTAAACGACGAATACCAACTTTCAAAGATAGGAATGATGAATATTTAACTGGAACACTTGCATTTTTAAGCGAGAAGATTCATTTTCTAATAAAAAGATTAATTTTCTACCCAAAAATACAATTTTTCAATCAAATACATTAATTTTTAACGAAATAGTTGAATTTTTAATTAAAAAATACAATTTTCAACCAAATGGTTGAATTTCGAATTTAAAAAATAATAATTTTCAACCGAAAATGGAATAGTAACATTTTTAGTTAAAAAAATTAATTTTAAACCAAACATAAGAGTTTCCAACTAAAACAATGAATCTTCAACTAATGGAATTTTCAATTGGAATAAGTTAAATTTTCAGTTAAAAAAATTACTTTCAACAAAAAAAAAACTAACTTTCAAAAAAACAGTTACATTTTCAAACAAATTGATGAATTTTCAAATAAAATTGTAAATATTTTAAACCAAAAAGTTGAATTTTTAACTGAAATGATGAATTTTGAACTAGAATAATTGAATTTTTTGACCAAAAAGATTAATTTTCAACCAAGAAGATTAATTTCTACCAAAAAGACGAACTTTCAACTAAAAACGATCATTTTTCTACCTAAAATAGAATAATTAAATTTTTAGTCAAAAAATGAATGTTCAATCAAACAGCTCATTTTTCAACCAAAAAAATTAATTTTTTTTACAAAAGAATTTAACTTTCAACCAAATAATTTTATTTCCAACCGAAAAGATGAGTTTTCAACTAAAATGATAAATATTTAACTGGAATATTTTAATTTTTACCCGAAGAGAAGTATTTTCAACCATAAAGATCAATTTTTTACAAAAAAAAGACGAATTTTCGACAAACTACATAAATTTTCAAACAAATAGTTTCATTTTTTAATGCAAAATACCAATTTGCAACAAAAGAGTTCAATTTTCAACCAAAGCGATGAATTTTCAAATAAAATTATGAATCTTTAACTGGTACACTTGAATTTTCAACGAAAAAGATGAATTTAAAAACACAAATATTAATTTTCAAATAAAAACATTAATTTTCTACCCAAAATTACAATTTTTCAACCAAATACATTAATTTTTAACGAAATAGTTGAATTTTTAATTAAAAAAGACAACTTTTCAACCAAATGGTTGAATTTTGAATTTAAAAAATAATAATTTTCAACCAAAAATGGAATAGTAACATTTTTTGTTAAAAAATTTAATTTTTGACCAAAGATAAGAGTTTTCAACTAAAAAAATGAATCATTAACTGAAATAGTTGAATTTTCAAACAAAAAAATTAATTTTTACTAAAAAAGATCATTTATCAACCATAACTTTAATAATTCAATTTCATCTTGAAAAGATTAATTTTCTACGAAAAAAAAGACAAATTTTCCACAAAGTACATAAATTTTCAACCAAATAGTTGAATTTTAAACCAGAAAGATGATTTTTTAACTGAAATGATGAATCTTTAACTAGAATAATTGAATTTTTG
>CAKNYM010049761.1:121900-132610 GCA_932195095.1 Andricus curvator
TTCAGTTAAAAAACTTAATTCTCAACCACAAAAAAACGAATTTTCAAAAAATTAGTTAAATGATTAAGCAAAGAAATTAATTTGTATCTAAAATAATGAATCTTCAACCAAAAAAATTAATTTTTAACCCAATAGTTGAATTTTCAACAAAATAGTTAAATTTTCAACCCAACAGATGAATTTTCGACTGAAAAGATTAAATGTCTATCAAAAAAGATAAATTTTCCACAAAAAATAGAATAGTTAATTTTTCAGTAAAAAAAAAATAATTTTTAATGTTCGAAAACTACAAATTTTCAACAAAATACATAAGTTTTCAAATAAATAGTTGAATTTTCAAATATAAAAAAATAAACCTCCAATTCTGCAACCAAGAAAATGAATTTTTGATAAAGTAGGTCAACTTTTAATCAAAAAATACGAATTTTCTACAAAAAAGTTGAATTTACAACCCGCAAATATTAATTTTCTACCAAAAAGACAAATTTTCAACAAAATAATTTAATTTTCAATCAAAGAGATGAATTTTCAATTAAAATGATGAATTTTCAACCAAAGAAAAAACTAATTTTTAAGAAAGTTCATCTTTCAACCTAGAATTCAAATTTTCTAATAAAAAAGACGAATTTTCTACAAATAAAGATTTTTTAGTCAAGACAGATCAAAATTTCACCCTAATTGTTGAAAGTTCAAGCCAAAAAAAAAATTAATTTTAAATGAAACAGTCGCAGTTTTAAGCAAATTAGAGGAAATTTTCACCAAAAAGATTAATTTTCTATCAATAAGGACGAATTTTCAACTAAAAATATCAATTAAAAAAAATTAAAAAGTTAGATTTGAAGGTAAAAAATTAATTTTAAATAAAAAAACGATTTTTCAACAAAATAGTTAAATTTTCAATCAAAGCGATGAACCGTTAAACCTTTTTATAAACAAAGTGGTTAAACTCTTACTCAAGTAGTTGAATTTTCAACTTGAAAAAAAATCGATTTTCAGCCAAAATGAAATAGATACATTTTTAGTTAAAAAAATTAATTTTTTAACAAAAAATTAGATTTCAACAAAGTAGTTAAATTTTCAATTAAAGAAATTAATTTAAAAAAAAAAGAATTTTCAATAAAAAACATGAATTTTCAACAAACAAAAAAATTATTTTTTAATAAAGTGCCAAAAAGGATGAATTCTCAACGAATAATATAATATTAGATATTTCCACAAAAAAGTATGACTTTTTAATAAAAATACAAGGTAAATAAATGACTATTATATGAAGAAAATTAATTTTTTACCAAAAAAGACAAATTTGCAACAAAATATATATATAATATTTTCAACATTCTCTAACTTTACTCTGACCAATTTTTTAAATCACATATATATATATTTAAATTAATTAATTTTTATTTAAATTAATTAATTTAATTTAAAAAAAAATTAATTTTAAAATTATATATAATATTTTTAATTAAAATTATAGAAATTCCCTGACTTTTGCAAGATTTTCTTTAAATCCCTGATTTTCCCCAACCAATAAAATTCCCTGAAATTTTAAAGAAATTGTTGTTGAAACTGAAAAAAATCGGGAATATATATCTATTTTTAAATAAAATAAAAATTAGATTTTTTGTTTCGTCCCGGATTTAAAAATAGATATACTTTTTAAAAAGTAATTACAGAACACAAAACAAATAAATATTATCCACCCTAATGCTAATGAAAAAATATTCTTTAAAATTTCTCATTAATTCCCAATTTTTTTCAGTTTCAACAACAATTTCATTAAAATTTCAAAATTTCAGGGAATTTTATTGGTCGGGGAAAATCAGGGATTTAAAAAAAAATCGTGCAAAAGGCAGTGAATTTCTGTAATTTTAATTTAAAATATTTTGTTGAAATTTTTTTGTTGAAAATTTGTCTTTTTTGGTAAAAAATTAATTTGACTTGATATGATAATTTTTTTTAATGCAATACTTACTGGTAACGCTTAACTGATGAAATCCAGATGATACTGCTTCCTCTTCACAATTCGACATTGTTGGCTTTTTTGTTACTGCAAAGCTATCCAGGAAAAATCATTCGTTCATGACATCTTTAAAGAATCGATGTCTGCAACCTGAAACATAATTAAATAATAATTTGAAATCATCTTTATGTATAAATCAATAAATATTAAGATAACAATCTTTGGACAAAAACTAGCCTTTCATTTTCCCTCTTAATTAATCTTTATTATTAGGACACTATTAATTATAATTATTTTTAAGATAATATTGAAAAATAAAATTTTATTATTTAACGAAAGCCAGACATATCTCGAAAAATTCAAATTTGTATTTGGCATGAGCAAAAGTACATTTATTGTCAAATATCAATCAAAAGTTTTATTTTTGTAGCAGGTAAAAAATTACCATTTTTCAACATTTTAATTGCATTATTTAAATTGAAATAATTATTTTTAAAAACCAAAACTTACACAGAAAGATCAATTTTGAACAAAAAATGAATGAATTACATTTTCAGATAAAATAATTAATTTTCAACCATGAAAAAGGGAATTTTCAACAAAATAGTTAAATTTTCACACAAAGTGCTGATTTTTTGACAAAAAAAGTTGACTTTACTAAACTAATTAATCTTCAACCAAAAAAATGAATTTTTAACCCTATAGTTGAATTTTCAATCCAAAAGACGAATTTTTAAAAAAAAAAAAAATGAATTTTTAACCCAATAGTATAATTTTCTAACCAAAAGATGAATTTTCTACCAAAAGTAGACAAATTTTCAACAAAACAGATGAATTTTCAACAACTTAGTTAAATTTTGAACCAAACAGATGAATTTTCGACTAAAAAGATTAAATGTCTATCAAAAAAGATCAATTTTCCACAAAAAATGGAATAGTTAAATTTTCAGTAAACAAAATAATTTTGAATAAAAAAAAAACAACTAATTTTCAATCAAAGAAATGAATTTTCATCCAAAATGGCGAATTAGTCACCAAAACGTTTAATATTCTACCATAAAAGAAAAAGTTTCAACAAAATACAGAAATTTTCAACCAAATAGCTGATTTTTCAACTGAAGAAGATAAATGTTAAACCAAACATCGAATAGTTAAATTTTCAGTTAAAAAAATGAATTTTCCACCACAAGAAAAGAATTTTCAAAAAATTAGTTTAATTATTAAGAAAATAAATTAATTTGTATCCAAAATAATGAATAAAAAAATGAATTTTTAACTTAATAGTTAAACTTTAAATCCAAAAGACGAATTTTCTACCAAGAATAGACAAATTTTCAACCAAAGATGAATTTTCATGGAAGTTAAATTTTCAGTTAAAAAGATTAATTTCCAAGACAAAAAAAACTAATTTTCGATCAAAGAAATTAATTTTCAACCAAATTAGTAATTTTTGAAGGAATTTTCAACCTAATAGGTAAATTTTCAACCAAAGAAATGAATCTTCAACCAAAACTGTAAATTAGTCACCAAGAAGTTTGATATTCCATCATAAAAGAGAATTTCCAACAAATTAGTTAAATTGTTAAGCTAAGAAATTAATTTGTAACTAAAATAATGAATCTACAACCAAAAAAATTATTTATTAACCCAATAGTTGAATTTTCAAACCAAAAGATAAATTTTCTACCAAAAATAGACAAATTTACAACAAAATAAATGATTTTTCAAAAATATAGTTAAATTTTCAGCTAAGCAGATGAATTTTCAACCAAGAAGATTAAATATCTATTAAAAAAGATAACTTTTCGACAAAACATGGGGTAGTTAAATTTTTAGTTAAAACAATTAATTTTCAACAACAAAAAAACTAGTTTTCAACCAATGAATTGAAATTTCAATCAAAATGATTAATTTTCTACCAAAAAAGAATAAATTTTAACAAAATACATGAATTTTCAACCAAATTTTAAAATTTGAAAGGAATTTTCAACCAAATTTTTAAATTTTAAAGGAATTTTCAACCAAGTAGTTAAATTTTCGACCACAGAAATGAATTTTTAACCAAAAAGGTGAATTAGTCACCAAAACGTTTAATATTCTACCATAAAAGAAAAAGTTTCAACAAAATACAGAAATTTCCAACCAAATAGCTGATTTTTCAACTGAAGAAGATAAATGTTAAACCAAACATGGAATAGTTAAATTTTCAGTTAAAAAAATGAATTTTCAACCACAAGAAAAGAATTTTCAAAAAATTAGTTTAATTATTAAGCAAATAAATTAATTTGTATCTAAAATAATGAATAAAAAAAAATGAATTTTTAACTCAATAGTTGAACTTTCAATCCAAAAGACGAATTTTCTACCAAAAATAGACAAATTTTCAACCAAAGATGAATTTTCAACGAAAAAGATTAAATGTGTATCAAAAAAGGTAAATTTTCGACAAAAAATGGAAGTTAAATTTTCAGTTAAAAAAATTAATTTACAAGACAAAAAAAACTAATTTTCCATCAAAGAAATAAATTTTCAACCAAAAAGATTAATTTTCTACTAAAAAAAATAATTCTTTTTCAAAATACATAAATTTTTTACCAAATTAGGAATTTTGAAAGGAATTTTAACCTAATAGGTAAATTTTCAACCAAAGAAATGAATTTTCAACCAAAAATGTAAATTAGTCACCAAGAAGTTTGATATTCTATCATAAAAGAGAATTTCCAACAAATTAGTTAAATTGTTAAGCTAAGAAATTAATTTTTAACTAAAATAATGAATCTTCAATAAAAAAAATGAATTATTAACCCAATAGTTGAATTTTCAAACCAAAAGATAAATTTTCTACCAAAAATAGACAAATTTACAACAAAATAAATGAATTTTCAAAAATATAGTTAAATTTTAAACCAAAAAAATTAAATATCTATCAAAAAAGATAACTTTTCGACAAAACATGGAATAGTTAAATTTTTAGTTGAAACAATTTTAATTTTTAATAAAAAAAAAAACTAGTTTTCAACCAATGAATTGAAATTTCAACCAAAATGATTAATTTTCTACTAAAGAAAATTAATTATTTTTCAAAAAACATAAATTTTTTACCAAAATAGGAATTTTGAAAGGAATTTTCAACTTAATAGGTAAATTTTCAACCAAAGAAATGAATTTTCAACCAAAAATGTAAATTAGTCACCAAGAAGTTTGATATTCTATCATAAAAGAGAATTTCCAACAAATTAGTTAAATTTCTAAGCTCAGAAATTAATTTTTAACTAAAATAATGAATCTTCAACCAAAAAAATGAATTATTAACCCAATAGTTGAATTTTCAAACCAAAAGATAAATTTTCTACCAAAAATAGACAAATTCACAACAAAATAAATGAATTTTCAAAAATATAGTTAAATTTTCAGCTAAACAGATGAATTTTCAACCAAAAAAAAATTTTCAACAAATTAGTTAAATTGTTTTGCTAACAAATTAATTTTTAACTAAAATAATTAATCTTCAACAATAAAAAAGAATTTTTAACCCAATAGATGAATTTTCAGCAACATAATTAAATTTTCAACCAAACATATGATTTTTCAAATAAAAAGATTAAAAGTCTAACATAAAAGATAAATTTTTGATAAAAAATGGCATATATATCAAAGAAATTAATTTTCAATCAAAAAGATTAATTTTCTACAAAATAGTCAAATTTTCAACAATATAGTTGAATTTACAATTTAAAAAAGTTTAAAAGTTTGGTTGAAAATTTAATTATGGTTGAATTTTGAAATAAAAAAGACCAATTTTCGATGATGACAATGAATTTTTAACAAAAGAGTTCAACTTCCAAAGAAGTAGTTTTGTTTTCAAACAAACAGATGAATTTTCATCTAAAATTATGAATATTTAACTCGAATACTTGAAGTTTCAACCAAAAAGATAAATTTTCGAACAAGAAGATTAATATTCTTCCAAAAAAGTCATTTTTTTAGCAAAATACATTAATTTTCAACTAAAAAAGACCAATTTTTAACCAAATAGTCGAATTTTTGATTAAAAAAGATCAATTTTTGACAATTAAGATGAATTTTTGACGCAAGAGTTTAACTTTCCCCCAAGTCGTTTTATTTTCCACCAAAAAGATGAATTGTCAACTAAAATGATAAATATTGAACTAAAATACTTGAATTTTCAACCTACAAGATAAATTTTTAAACAAGATTAATTCTCAAACAAAAAGATTAATTGCATACCAAAAAGAAGATTTTTCATCAAAATATATCAATTCTTAACAAAATAGTAGTTAAATTTTAAACTCAAAAAGTCCAATTTTCAACCAAATAGTTGAATTTTTAACTAAAAAAGATCAAATTTTAACTAAAAAAGTTTAAATTTCATCCAAAAATGGAACAGTTGAATTTCCAGTTTAAAAAATTAATTTTTTAAATCAACTGATCAATTTTCAACTAAAGTGACTAAATCTTTAACTGGAATACTTGATTGTCAACCAAAATGATGAATTTTCAACCAAAAATATTAATTTCTAGCAAAAAGACAAATTTTAAAATAAAAACGATAATTTTTAACTAAAAAAATATACATTTTCAACCAAAAATTAAATAGTTAAATTTTCAGTTAAAAAAATCAATGTTCAAACACTAATTTTCAATCAAAAAGATGTATTTTCAACCAAGAAGATTATTTTTACCAAAAAAAAAAAAAACGAATTTTCAACTAAAAAAGATAATTTTTCCACGAAAAATTGAATAAATAACTTTTCATTCAAGAAAAATTTATTTTAAACAAAAACAAAACAATTTTTAAGAAAATAGTTCAAATTTAAACTGGAATAAATAAATTTTCAGTAAACAAATTAATTTTCAGCCAGAGACAAAAATGAATATTAAACAAAATAGTTCATTTTTCAGCCAAAGAGATGAATTTTTAATTAAAATGATGAATCAACCAAAAAAAGTAATTACACTTTTTTTTTTCTTTCAACCAAATAAATGGATTTTCATTCCAAAAAATATGAATTCTGATTGAAAAATGTAGTAGTTCATATTTCAACCGAAAAAGATTTTAATTTTTACTAAAAAACACTTGAATTCAACCAAAAAAGACGACTTTTCAACAGGAATTGAATTTTCAACTAAGAAAGATTTTTACAAATGAAGAGTAATTTTTATTCACTGTCAATTTTTTCCATTTTTAAACAAATACTTCAATTTTCCACTGAAGAATATAAATTTTTTACTAAAAACATCAATTTTTAACAAAAAATGGAACAGTAAAATTTTGAGTTGAAAAAATTAATTTTCAACAAAAGAAAAACGGATTTTAAACAAAATTTTCAGTTTTCATTTGATCATTTTTTCAGAATTTTCAACCAAAGTGACGAATTTTAAAATAAAATTATGAATCTTTACCTGTAATAGTTGAATTTTAAACCAAAAAGATGAGTTTTCAAATAAAACAATAAATCGCCAACTCAGATAGTTGAATTTTCAACAACAAAATTAATTTGTACTAAAAAAAGATAAATTGCCAAGCAAAACTTGAAAAACGAAATTTTAAATTAAAAAAATTAATGTTCAACCAAACAGACGCATTTTCAACTTAAACCATGGAATACTCAATTAGAATTTTCAGTTTAAAAATTACATTCCACAAAAAAATAACTTAAAAAAAACTAACTTTAAACAAAAATAGTTACATTTTCAAACAAAGTGATGAATTTTCAACAAATGTTGTCAATTTTTGACTGGAATAGTTGAATTTTAAACCAGAAAAATAAATTTTCAAATAAAAGATGAATAATTGCTTTTTTGACCAAAAAGATCAATTTTCAACCAAGAAGATTAATTGCTACAAACAAAAAAATTTCAACTAAAAAAGATCATTTTCAACCAAAAATTTAATAATAACATTTTTAGTCACAAAATGAATGTTCAACCAAAGAGATGAATTTTTAACTAAAATTATGGAATATTCAACTCGAATAATAGTTAAATTATCAATTTAAAAAAAAATTCCTTTTCATCCAAAGAAAAAACAAGCTTTCAATCAAATAGCTCATTTTTCAACCAAAGAAATTAATTTTTAATTAAACGCTTTCGAAAAAATTTCCTGACTTCAAAAAAAATTCCCTCGGAGAACTGAGCGTTTAGACAAAAATTGTAATTTTTTTTGATTTGCACAAATTTTTTTAAAATAATTTTTTTAAATGACAGTTTTCCGGTAGAGATATTAAGATGAATTTTTTTGCTCTTGTCTTACGTACAATCAATTTTGAAATAAAATACGAAATCCGAACGTTTAGAGGAAAATTGGAATGAAAAAAATACAGAAATTTTAAATCAGAGTGGGTGGACTTCTTTTATTGATAAAAAATTTATTTCAGTAATTTAAAAAAATTATTTCATATTTTCGTTTATAAACATTGCGAAATTTAGATAGATGGTTTCAAAATTACATGACTTCCAGGTTTATTTTTGAACAAATTCCAGGCCAACTTTTTAAATAATCCAGTCAATTTTATTCAATTTCAACACATTCTACTGGTCGACAACTAATTTACCAACAATTTCTTGCAATCAATTAATCAAGGCAAAATCTGGTAATAACAATTTTTACGACAAACTGCAAGGTTCTATGAAAATGTCGACATAAAAAACTGCATTGTATGAAAAATCAAGACTTTTAATGACTAATTATAAAGTTTTATGATTTTATATCAAAAATAAAAATTTTCTACGAAGAATTATGGACATCTACAAAAAACAAAAATTAATTTAAAATTTTTATATAGGGTGGCGATTCGGCGGACACAATAACAGAGAAAAAATACTTAAATTTTCCACTAGAAAATAACAATTTTTCACAAAAAATGGAATAGTTGAACTTTCGGTTAAAAAAATTAATTTTCAACAAAAAAAACGGATTTTCAACAAAACAGTTCAATTTTCAACCAGAGTGATAAATTTTCGAATAAAATTATAAACTTTCAACTAAAATAGTTCAATTTTAAACCAAAAAGATGAATTTTTGAACAAGAAGATTACTTTTTAAATAAAAAGATGATTTTTCTACCAAAAAATAAAATTTTTCAACAAATTCCATGAATTTTCAACGAAATAGTTGACTTTTTAATTTAAAAAGAAAAAGTTTCAACCTAATAGTTGAATTTTGAACTAAAAAAAAATATAATTTTCACAAAAAATGGAATATTAATTTAAAAAATTAATTTTAAACCAAACATAAGAGTTTTCAATTAAAACAATGAATCTTCAACTGAAATAGTTGAATTTTAAATGAGAAAGATGATTTTTTAACTAAAATGATGAATACTTAACTGGAAAACTTGAATTTTCAACCAAAAATATGAATTTTTAAACAAGAAGATTAATTTTCCACCAAAAAATACAATTTTTCAACAAAATACATGAATTTTAACCGAAATAGTTGACTTTTTAATTAAAGAAGACAAAATTTCAACCAAATATTTGAATTTTGAACTAAAAAAAAAAATAATTTTCAACCGAAAATGGAATGTTATGAAACAATTAATCTTTAACTGAAATAGTTGAATTTTAAACCAGAGAGATGATTTTTTAACTGAAATTATGAATCCTTAACTAGAATAATTGAATTTTTGACCAAAAAGATTAATTTTCAATCAAGAAGATTAATTTTTACCAAAAAAGACCAATTTTCAATTAAAAAAGATAATTTTTCTACCAAAAATTGAAGAATTAAATTTTTTGTCAAAAAATGAATGTTCAACCAAAGGCATGAATTTTGAACTAAAATTATGGAATATTCAACTGGAATGATAGTTAAATTTTCAGTTTAAAAAAAAATTTCAACAAAAAAAAATCAAAGAAAGAACAATCAAAAAATTTTCATTTTCAATCAAACAGCTCATTTTTCAACCAAAAAAAATGAATTTTTAATTAAAACGATGAATCTTCAATAAAAAAAATAATAATTGGGAACAAAAGAGTTTAAATTCCAACCCAATAATTTTATTTCCAACCTAAAAGATAAATTTTCATCTAAAATGATAAATATTTAACTGGAATACTTGAATTGTTAACCGAAAAGAAGAATTTTTAAACAAGAAGATTAATTTTAAAAGAAAAATATCATTTTCTACCCAAAAAATAGATTTTTTAACAAAATAGTAGAATTTTCAATTAGAAAAGACAAATTTTCATTCAAATTGTTGAATTTTGAACTAGAAAAGATCAATTTTAAACTACAAATGGTACAGTTCAATTTTCAGTTAAAGAAATTAATTTTCAACCAAACTGATAAATTTTCAACCAAAATATGAATTTTTAAACAAGAAGATTAATTTTCAAAGAAAAATATAATTTTCTACCAAAAAAATCGATTTTTTAACAAAATAGTAGAATTTTCAATTAGAAAAGACAAATTTTCATTCAAATTGTTGAATTTTGAACTAGAAAAGATCAATTTTCAACTACAAATGGTACAGTTAAATTTTCAGTTAAAGAAATTAATTTTCAGCAAAATTGATGAATTTTCAACTAGAATGATGAATCTTCAACTGGAATAGTTTAATTTTATGCAAAAAAGATGAATTTTCAACCATAAAGATAAATTTTCTACAAAAAAAAAAGAAGAATTTTCAACAAAGTACACAAATTTTCAAACAAATAGTTTAATTTTTAGATGCAAAATAATAATTTTCAACCAAATAGTTGAATTTTTACCAAAAAAAGAT
>CAKNYM010049761.1:132620-152237 GCA_932195095.1 Andricus curvator
AACAAAGTAGTTACATTTTCAACAAGAGAAGAATTTTTAATTAAAATGATAAATCTTCAACAAACAAAAAATTATTATATAAAAGAGTTTAACTTTTATCCAAATAGTTGAATTTTTAACTAAAAAAAGATGAATTTGCAACGAACAATGTAAAAAAATTTTCTATTATAATTCAGAAATATTTCTTCTTTGAAATACTACTTCTCTAAGAACTGCAACTTTAGATAAAGTAGAAATAAATTTTCTGAATTAACCAAAGTCATGAAAATAATGAAAACTTGAATTTTCCACCCTGTTATAGTTATAGTTAGATGCAGTTTTTCATATTTTGCTTTTAAAAAATTAGAAATTTCTACAAATAATTATGAATAAATAAATAAATAAATAATGAATAAATAGGAAAAAGACTGCAAATAAAGGTTCAGTTTGTCTACGAAAAAATAGAAAAATTTACGACTCAAAAATGAAGGTTTAGTTTTTCATAATATTTAATCAGTTTTTGTAAAAAATTACGAATTCTTGCAAAGTTTAATGAATATGTAATTACATATTTCTATGAAAAATTAGGAAAATGTAGAACCAATAAAAATATTCCATTTTCAACAAGATAGATGAATTTTTAACCAAATAGTTGAATTTTCAACCGAAAAGATTAATTTTCTACCAAAAAAGATCATTTTTCAATAAAATACATAAATTCTCAATCAAACCTTGAATTTTCAACCAAAAAAGATCAGTTTTTAATCAAATAAAATAATTTTGAACTAAAAAAGATCAATTTTCAACAACAAAAAAAATGAATTTTCAAACAAGATTAATATTCTAAAAAACAAAGACGATTTTTCAACAAATCAGTATAAAAAATTAATTTTCAACCAAACTAATGAATTTTCAACTAAAAAGATGGAATATTCAATTGGAATAGTAGTAGTTACATTTTCACAGTAAAAAAATTATTTTCAACCAAAAAACAACTATTTTTAAAAAAAATAGTTACATTTTCAAACAGTGATGAATTTTCAATGATGAATTTTCAACTAAAATGATGAATCTTTAATTAAAATAATTGAATTTTCAATGAAAAAGATTAATTTTCAAACAAAAACATTAATTTCTAAAAAAAAAAAAAAAAATTTCAACAAATAAAATAGATAAGTTCCAACCAAAAATTGAATAGATACATTTTCAGTTGGAAAAAAAATTAATTAAAAAAAATTCAACAACAGTTCAATTTTCAATGAAAAAAAAAATAATTTTCAGGCAAACAAAGAACAAAAAATGTAGTAGTTGATATTTCAACTTAAAAAGATTTTTAATCAAAAATAGTTGAATTCAACCAAGAAGAATTTTGAGCCAAAAAATTAATTTCAAACCAAAAAACATCTATTTAAAAAAAAATGTAGTTACATTTTCAAACAAAGTGTTGAATTTTCATTGATGAATTTGAAACTAAAATTACTAATTTGCAACTAAAATGATAACTAAAATAATTGAATTTTCAACCAAAAAGATTAATTTCTACCAAAAAAAGACGAATTTTCAACAACTAAAAAAGATAATTTATCAACAAATAATTCAGTAGCTAAATTTTTACACTAAAAAATTATTTTTCAACAAAAGAAAACAAGAAATTTATAACAAAATATTAAAAATTTCAACTGGAATAGTAAAATTGTCAGTAAAGAAGAATTAATTTTCAGTGAGAGAAAAAAGAATTTTCAATAAAATAGATCATTTTTCATTTTCAGTTTAAAAAATTAAAATTTCAACAAAAAAGACAACAAATTTCTAACAAAATATTTAAAATTTCAACTGGAATAGTTAAATTATCAGTAAAAAGATTAATTTTCAGACAAAGGAAAAACAAATTTTCAACAAATAGATCATTTTTCAAGCAAAGATATGAATTTTTGACTAAAATGATGGAATATTCAACTGGAATAGTTACATTTTCAGTTAAAAAAAATTATTTAAAAAAAAAACAAACAACAAATTTCTAACAAAATATTTAAAATTTTAACTGGAATACTAAAATTTTCAGTAAAAAAGAATTAATTTTCAGTCAGAGAAAAAACAAATTTTCAATAAAATAGATCATTTTTTATTTTCAGTTTAAAAAAATTAATTTTCAACAAAAAAGACAACAGATTTCTAACAAAATATTTAAAATTTCAACTGGAATAGGTAAATTTTCAGTAAAAAAAATTGATTTCCATTTAGAGAAAAAACGAATTTTCAACAAAATAGATCATTTTTCAACCAAAGAGAAGAATTTTTAATTAAAATTATGAATCTTCAAAAACAAAATTAATTTTCAACAAAAGGTTTTAGCTTTTAACCAATTAATTAAATTTTCATTTAATAAAATATGAATTTTAAACGAAAGGCATATTAGCTGATATTTCAACCAAAAAAGATTTAATTTAAAATCAAAAATAGTTTAATTCAACCAAGAAGATTAATTTTCTACCAAAAGAAAAAAAACGAATTTTCCACCAAAAAAAGAAAACGAATTTTCAACAAAATACATGAATTTTTAACAAAATAGTTAAATTAAGTAATACAAAGCTATTATTACAAATAAAGAATCACTGTTATTCAATTTTATATTGCAATTAAAAAAAAAATTTAAGTACGCTCTCGAAAAAATTTCTAGACTTTAAAAAAAATTCCCTGACATTTCCAGGGTTTTCCAGATAGAATACACACTCTGTATTTATATTTTTTTTAATAGTAAAAAAAATCAATGCATATCAATTCGCAAATTTAAAATTTGCAAATTTAAAAATGTTTAAATTAAAATTAACTAAAATAATTATTAAGACGTTGAAGTAGGTACAATAAAATGTTTTGAAAACAAATTTCGTCATCTCGGGGTTTTCCTTAAATTTTCAGTTGTTGAATCACTGAAATCTTTATTTTTACTCTCCGAAACACAAGAGATTTAACAATTTATTTTTAAATAAATAAAGATAAGAATGACCTAGGGAATTTTTTTCCTGATAGTATCAAGTAATGCAGATTACATTATCATTCTCTGTATATAAATAGCTAGTATCCTTTTTTTTATTAAATCAAGGCTTAAAGTAGCATCGACTGCAGTGGTCAAAAGCGACTACAATAGGCAGCAAGTATTTAATTTTATCACAAAAATGCTACTTTTAAAAGCGAAAAAAAATGCTAAGCTTCTAATTTTAGAGTTTTTTAATTTTAAAGCTTCTGTGCAACTTAATATGTTTAAATTTTCAATTTAAAATGGCTCAACTTCCGGTTCTTCATTTCAAAATTGTTCTGAAATGAAAATTTTTTACGCTCATTGAAATTAGAAACATGTAAATGAAAGCTTTTAACACTTTTTAATTGAACAATTAAAAAATAAATGCCGTTAAATTGCAAAATTTAAAAGGTTTAACTTTGATAAATTAAAGTTAAAAGATTTCTGGTTAAAAATATAAATAAACGCTATCATTTTCAATGCTCTGAATTTAAAAAAATGAATCAAGAAATTTATAAATGTAGAAAATTATAACATTTTGAAGCAATTTTAATTTAAAACCCATCCAAGATTCAAGGATTTTTAAGTTTGTTTAAAACTGAACACTTTTTAAATCAGAAGTTACATTATTTTAATTTTAAGTCGTTTAAAATTAATAATGGTTCAATTTTTTGTTATACCTTCAAATTTAACAATTTCACTTACAAATTAAACATGAAAAAAAATTAAACCATTATAATCAGGGTGGCAATTCGGCAGACGATTTCAAATTCCCGGTTTTTACCGGTTAATTTTTTCAATTTTTAAACAAATACTTAAATTTTCCAATAAAAAATATCAATTTTCCAATAAAAAATATCAATTTTCCAATAAAAAATATCAATTTTTCACTAAAAAATATCAATTTAAAAAAATGGAACAGTTAAACTTTCAGTTGAAAAAATTAATGTTCAACAAAAAAAAACGGATTTTAAACAAAATTTTCATTTTTCATTGGATAGTTGAATTTTAAACCAAAAAGATGAGTTTTCAAATAAAACAATGAATCGTCAACTGAGATAGTTGAATTTTCAACAACAAAATTAATTTTTACTAAAAAAAGATAAATTGTCAAGAAAACTTAAAAAATTAAATTTTAAATTAAAAAAATTAATGTTCAACCAAACAGATGAATTTTCAACTTAAACTATGGAATATTCAATTCGAATTTTTAGTTTAAAAAATTACTTTAAAAAAATACATTTTCAAACAAAGTGATAAATTTTCAACTAAAATTGTAAATTTTTGACTGGAATAGTTAAATTTTAGACCAGAAAAATGAATTTTCAACTAAAATGATGAATTTTTAACTAGAATAATTGCATTTTTGACCAAAAAGATAAATTTTTAACCAAGAAGATTAATTGCTACAAAAAAAAAATTTCAACTAAAAAAGATCATTTTCAACCAAAAATTTAATAATTACATTTTTAGTCAAAAAATGAATGTTGAAATAAATAGATGAATTTTTAATTAAGATTATGGAATATTCAACTCAAATAGTTACATTTTCAGTTAAAAAAAATTCCTTTTCATCCAAACAAAAAACAGTTTTTTATCAAATATCTCACTTTTCAACCAAAGAAATGAATTTTTAATTAAAATAAATCTTCAACCCAAAAAATTAATTTTCAAAAAAAGAGTTTAACTTTCAACAAAGTAATTTTATTTCCAACCTAAAATAGTTTTTTAAAAATAAAATACGTGAATTTGCAACGAAATAGTTGAATTTTCAATAAAGAAGACAAATTTTTAGCCAAATTGTTGAATTTTGAACTAAGAAAGATCAATTTTTAATCAAAAATGGAACAGTTCAATTAATTAATTTTCAACCAAACTGATGAATTTTCAACTAAAATGATGAATCTTCAACTGGAATAGTTGAATTTTTTACCAAAAAGATGAATTTTCAACCATAAAGATTAATTTTCTACAAAAAAGACGAATTTTCCACAAAGTACATAAATTTTCGAACATTTAGTTGAATTTTCATCCAAAAAAGTTAAATTTTCAACCAAAAATAGAATAGTTAAATTTTTATGTTAAAAATCTAATTCTTAACAACAACAAAAACGTATTTTTAAAAAAATAGTTGAATTTTCTACTGGAATAGTTAAATTTTTAGTTTAAAAAATTGATTTTCAACAATGTAGTTACATTTTCAAACAGAGAAATCAGAATTCAAAGTAAAAATTACTTGTCTAAATTGACTAAAATTATTTAAATGACGAAAACTTGAATTTTACTGCGATCAGAAGTAAATTCCCGGTTTTTTCCAGGTCAATAAAATTCTCGGTCATTTCCCGGTCAAGCCGCCACCCTGAAAATGTAAAATTAAAAGTTTAAATTTAGCTCTTTGAAATTTTAACGAATCCAGACTTTCTATTTGAAACAATTCAGTTTTTAAATTATTTAATTTTAAATATTTTATATATAATTGCTCATTTTAAATAAAGTCAAATATTGTTAAATATTAAAAAATGTGTTTTTCTTTAATTAACAGATTTCAAATTGAGTGGGCTAAAAGTGGAATATTTTAGACTGCGAAAATAATAAATTATTTTAAAATTGAAAATTGAAGCAGTTCAATTTTTTAAGTTAAAATCTGTTAATCGTTTAATTTTGTACAGATTCATAATCATCTTACAGAATAAATTTTTGTTCAATTTTCAATACTCGAACTAAAGTTCTATAACAAAATTTATTAATTAATTTATACTTACAGTTGAACCACTTTAAACATTTTTTATTAAACATTTTCAATTTCAAAAGGCTATTAATTTTTTAATTTTTAAATTTCATTATATCATTTGATATGAAATTCGTGATTTTCTTCTAAAAATATGTAATTGAATAATTTCAAGTTGTCACTTTCAAAACTGGATAAATTAACATTAAAAATTTCCGGTATTAATCAATTCATTAAAATTAAATATAAATTGTTCAGAATATATTTACTTCAATTTGTTACAACTGGAAATTTTCTTCATTTTTTGGCAATTTAATTTTAAAGTAATTCAAATTTGAAAGTAACAATATTAAATAATAAAATGTTAATGTATAGAATTCCTGAAAATAAAACAAGAATCTAACGATTTTGGACAACCAATTGTCCAAATTTGATCGTTAGATTCTTGTTTTATTTTCAGGAATTCTATACATTAGCTTGAGTATTGGACGTTAAACGGGATTTTGATTTTAATCTCATTTAAAATTCTTAAATTTTAGTAAAATGTTGAAGGATTCAGTTTTTAAACAATTTGAATCGCGTTTAATATTATGCAATTTAAAAATCAAAATATTCAGAAAATTTATCTTGGAAAATTGAATAGTTTGAAACTGAAAAAGTTTAAAAACAAAATCGTTAACAATTCAATAATTAAAAAAAAAGCTTTACTTTTTGAAGGATTTAAAACTCAAAATCTTCAAAAACGAGTAATTTCAGATTAAAACTTTCAAAATTGGATAATTTTATTTTGAAGCCGTTTAAAGTTAAAAAATTCTGAATTAAATGTTACAAACCGAAAAAAACATTTATATTACACAAATCTGAATTTAAAATCTTGGAAATGAAAAATTCTAAATTGAAGAATTTAATCATAAAATAATAATATGAAAACAATTGAAATTAAAAATTCGAACGGTTAAGAGTTGAAAATAATTAGAAAAATCCTAAATATTTGAAAATCCTCAAATTTAAATCAATTATTAAAATTAAACAATTTTAAACTGGTTCAATCTAACACTGTCATCACGATTTTAGTTTCAAAAAATAAATTCATTCTCCTTTTTCGGCAATTAAAAATTAAGAGACTTAAAAATAAAAACTAGGATCTAATACATTTTTCTTTAGTTGAAAATTTAATTATTTTCTTGAAATTAATTTTTTTGGTTGGAAAATTCATTTCTTTCTGTAGAAATTTCACCTTTTTTGGTTAAAAATGCAACTGTCTGGTTAGAAATTAACCTGTTTCGGTTGAATACGAACTTTTTTGTTGAAAACTCACTTGATTTGTAGAAAATTCAATAATTTGGTATAAAATTTAAATATTTGATTGACAATTTATGTATTTTGTTGAAAATTCGTCTTTTTGGCAGAAAATCTTTTTTTTGTGTTAAAAATGCAACTGTTTGATTGAAAATCACGCTTTTTTAGTTTATGATTAAAGTATTTTGTTGAAAATTAGTCTTTGTTGGTTAAATTTAACTTACTTTTATTCTAAATTAAAATATTTTTTGTTGAAAAACATCAGCTATTACGTTTTTCTTTGAAAATTCATCTTTTTAGGTTAAAAATTCAATTCCTTAGTTGAAAGTTGAACTATTTTCTTAAAAGTTAATTTTTTGGTTAAAGATTCATCATATTAGTTGCAAAATCGTTTGTTTTTTTTTTTTTGGTTAAAAAGTACTTTTTTAAACTGAAAATTTAACTATTTTGTTGAAAATTCAACTCATTGGTTGAAACTTGAACTACTTTCTTAAAAGTTCCTTTTTTTCCAAAATTCATCATTTTAATTGAAAAATCGTTTTTTTGTTTGAAAATTATTATTTTTTTTTTGAAAAAGTTAACTATTTCGCTGAAAATTAAACTCATTAGCTGAAAATAACATTCTTGATATTCATATTCTCGGGTTGAAAATTCATCTGTTTTGTAGAAAAATCGTCTTTTTGGTTGAAAATTACACAAATTGGTAAAAAATTCAACTATTTGGCAAAAATTAAAGGGTTCTGTAGAAAATTAGTCTTTTTTAATTGAAGTTTAATTCTCTTGAATGAAAATTTAACTAGTCCATTTTTGGTTAAAAGTTGATCTCTTTTAGCTTAAAAGTTAAACAATTTGATTGAAATTTTTTTTCTTTCTTAACTAAAAATTTTGTTTTCAATCACTTTGTTGAACATTCATATTTTTGCTTTAAAAATTCTTCGAAAATGAGTATTTTCAGATTATGACTTTCAAAATTGGACAATTTTTCGGCCTCCGCGTAAATATTATGCAATTTAAAATATTATTAATTCAGAAAATTTATCTTGAAAAATTGAATATTTTCAAACTGAAAAGTTTAAAAATAAAAGCGTTAAAAATTTAATAATTTAAAAAAGAAAATTTTAATATTTGAACGATTTAAAACAGAAAATCTTCCAAAACGAGTAATTTCAGATTAAAACTTTCAAAATTGGATAATTTTATTTTGAGGCGTTTAAAGTTGAAAAATTCTGAATTAAATGTTACAAACCGAAAAAACATTTATATTACAAAAATTCATATTACACAAATTTGAATTTAAAATCTTAGAAATGAAAAAATTCTAAATATTTGAAAATCTCCAAATTAAATCAATGATTAATGTTAAACGATTTCAAAATTGTACAATCTAACACTGTTATCACGATTTAGGTTTCAAACATTTCAATTTTTTAAAGTTTTCAATTATAAATTGTTCAATTTTGATATATTTTTCAATTTAGTGTATTCTTAAATTGAATTTTGGCAGATTTAAAGCAATCAATTAAAATATTTCAGTTTTGAAAATTGTTATGGTTGAAATTTGCAATTTTCTTCGTTTTTTGGCAAATCAACTTTTAACTAATTCCAATTTGAAAGTGACAATACCAAATAGTAACATTTTTAAGGATTCACAAGTTAAATTGTTGGATTTGAATCGCGTTTAATATTATGTAATTAAAAATTTAAAATATTATTAATTCAGAAAATTTATCTTGGAAAATTTAATAGTTTGAAACTGAAAAGTTTAAAAATAAAAGCGTTACAAATTTAATAATTTAAAACAGAAAACTTTAATATTTGAACGATTTAAAACAGAAAATCTTCAAAAACGAGTAATTTCAGATTAAAACTTTCAAAATTGGATAATTTTATTTTGAGGCGTTTAAAGTTGAAAAATTCTGAATTAAATCTTACAAACCGAAAAAACATTTGTATTACAAACATTTATATTACAAAAATCTGAATTTAAAATCTTAGAAATGAAAAAATTCTAAATATTTGAAAATTCTCCAAATTAAATCAAGGATTAACGTTAAACGATTTCAAAATTGTACAATCTAACACCGTTATCACGATTTAGGTTTAAAAAATTTCAATTTTTAAAGTTTTCAATTATAAATTGTTCAATTTTGATAAAATATTTTTCAATTTAGTGTATTCTTAAATTGAATTTGGTCAAATTTAAAGCAATCAATTAAAAATATTTCAGTTTTGAAAATTGTGATGATTGAAACTTCCAATTTTCTTCGTTTTTTTGGCAAATTAACTTTTAACTAATTCCAATTTGAAAGTGACAATACCAAATAGTAAAATTGCTAAGGATTAAAATGTTAAATTGTTGGATTTGAATCGCGTTTAATATTATGCAACTTAAAATTCAAAATATTCAGAATTCAGAAAATTTATCTTGGAAAATTTAATAGTTTGAAACTGAAAAGTTTAAAAATAAAAGCGTTAAAAATTTTAAAAAGAAAATTTTAATATTTGAACGATTTAAAACAGAAAATCTTCAAAAACGAATAATTTCAGATTAAAACTTTCAAAATTGGATAATTTTATTTTGAAGGCGTTTCAAGTTGAAAAATTCTGAATTAAATGTTACAAACCGAAAAAACATTTATATTACACAAATCTGAATTTAAAATCTTAAAAATGAAAAATTCTAAATATTTGAAAATTCTCCAAATTAAATCAATCATTAATGTTAAACGATCTCAAAATTGTACAATCTAACACTGTTATCATGATTTAGGTTTAAAATTTTTCAATTTTTAAAGTTTTCAATTATAAATTCTTCAATTTTGAAGATGTTGATAAAATATTTACCAATTTAGTGTATTCTTAAATTGAATTTGGTCAAATTTAAAGCAATCAATTAAAAATATTTCAGTTTTGAAAATTGTGATGGTTGAAATTTGCAATTTTCTTCGTTTTTTGGCAAATTAACTTTTAACTAATTCCAATTTGAAAGTTACAATACCAAATAGTAAAATTTTTAAGGCAACTTAAAATTCAAAATATAATTAATTCAGAAAATTTATCTTGGAAAATTTAATAGTTTGAAACTGAAAAGTTTAAAAATAAAAGCGTTAAAAATTTGATATTTTAAAAAAGAAAATTTTAATATTTGAACGATTTAAAACTGAAAATCTTCAAAAACGAGTAATTTCAGATTAAAACTTTCAAAATTGGATAATTTTATTTTGAAAGGGTTTAAAGTTGAAAAATTCTGAATTAAATGTTACAAACCGAAAAAACCTTTATATTATACAAATCTGAATTTAAAATCTTAGAAATGAAAAAATTGTAAATATTTGAAAATTCTCAAAATTAAATAAATGATTAATGTTAAACGATTTAAAAATTTTCAATTTCAATTTTAAAAATTTTCAATTATAAATTGTTCAATTTCTAGGATTTTGATCAAATATTTTTCAATGTAGTGTATTCTTAAATTGAATTTGGTCAAATTTAAAGCAATCAATTAAAAATGTTTCAGTTTTGAAAATTTTGGATTTGTTGGATTTGAATCGCGTTTAATATTATGCAACTTCAAATTCAAAATATTATTAATTCAGAAAATTTATCTTGGAAAATTTAATAGTTTGAAACTGAAAAGTTTAAAAATGAAGGCGTTACAAATTTAATAATTTAAAAAAGAAAATTTTAATATTTGAACGATTTAATACAGAAATACTTCAAAAACGAATAATTTCAGATTAAAACTTTCAAAATTGGATAATTTTATTTTGAAGGCGTTTCAAGTTGAAAAATTCTGAATTAAATGTTACAAACCAAAAAAAAACATTTATATTACACAAATCTGAATTTAAAATCTCGGTAATGAGAAATTCTAAATTGAAGAATTTAATCATAAAAATAAAAATCCTAAATATTTGAAAATTCTCAAATTTAAATCAATGATTAAAGTTAAACAATTTTAGACTGGTACAATCTAACACTGTTATCACGATTTAGGTTTAAAAATTTTCAATTTTTAAAGTTTTCAATTATAAATTCTTCAATTTTTAAGGTGTTGATAAAATATTTTTCAATTTAGTGTATTCTTAAACTGAATTTGGTCAAATTTAAAGCAATCAATTAAAAATATTTCAGTTTTGAAAATTGTGGATTTGTTGGATTCGAATCGCGTTTAATATTATGCAACTTAAAATTCAAAATATTATTAATTCAGAAAATTTATCTTGGAAAATTTAATAGTTTGAAACTGAAAAGTTTAAAAATAAAAGCGTTAAAAATTTAATAATTTAAAAAATAAAATTTTAATATTTGATGGATTTAAAACAGAAAATCTTCAAAAACGAATAATTTCAGATTAAACTTTCAAAATTGGATAATTTTATTTTGAAGGCGTTAAAAGTTGAAAAATTCTGAATTAAATGTTACAAACCGAAAAAACATTTATATTACACAAATCTGAATTTAAAATCTTGGAAATGAAAAATTCTAAATTGAAGAATTTAATCATAAAATAAAAATCCTAAATATTTGAAAATTCTCAAATGTAAATCAATGATTAAAGTTAAACAATTTTAAACTGGTACAATCTAACACTTATCACGATTTAAGTTTAAAAAAAAAAAATTAATTATAATTTTCACTAAAAAAATTATTTTTTTACAAAATGGAAAAACCTCTAAAATTATTGCAACTTCAAACTAAGTGCAAGATTAGGTTTCTTCTTTTTTCTAGTGATTTTCCAGATTCTGTTGCAACCCTGAATACGTCACAGCACGTGATAATAGGAGTAATTATCATTGATGTTATGAAATTAATTTTGTAATATTCAGTAAACAAGAGAGAAAAACAGACCAAATTAATGAATCAAAAATTGCTTTCTTACAACAATAAGATAATTATAATTAATGGGGAAAAGTTCAATGCACTTGAAATAAACCAATAAATTCTCACATAATCAAAATCTAATAAAATCAAGCAAAAATAACGAATGGTTCAATTTCGGTTGTTTTTATCACGAGATTTTAGGATTATCGTTATCAGCCTTGTTACAAGAGTTATATCACTTAAAAAAATATCGGCAAACTTGAAAGAACCCAACCCATTCAAGATAAAAAGTGTACACACACTCTAAATTTGAACCAGACAAAAGTGACTGATACAGGTCAATTTTCATTGATTCCAGTACTGATGAAATCAGTAATTTTTAATGATCCAATCTGTAGTTTTCACTTATGCAACCAATTATTTTGAATGGCCTCATCAGCAGCTTCAACTAATTAAATCAGACCTTTTTAATGATCTAAAATCTAACTTTCACTGCAGAAATCAGTCATTTTTAATTATCTAAACTGTAACTTTCACTGATTAAATAATTAATTTAATTGGCCTGATCGGTAGCTTTTATAATTCACGTTTACTAACTGGAAATCAGTAATTTCAACACATTAAAAAAGAATTCTTAAAAATGTTTGATCTTAAATTCAGAGATTAAAATATTAAAACCATTAAAATATTTCGCTTTTTTTTTTAATCAGTTTAAACAATCGATTCGGACCACGTATAACATTTCAAGAGTTTATTATAAGTTTTTTTTTTAGTCTTTGTAAAGATCTAAATATGTAAAAATAGTACTATATGTAAAATTAAATAAATGATTTTTTATTTGAGAAAATAACTAATATTTTTAATTTTGAAATAAATAATACTAAAAAAATAAGTAATCATTTCTTGAATTTGTCCCTAAAGACCCTGAATTTGAATAATAATTCAAACAAATTTTTATTTTATCTTCCTATACTTCAAATTCAGTGCATATACAAATATAATTAATGTGGGTACTATATTTTATTAAAAAGATAAATTTTTCAACAAATAGTTCAATATTCAACCAGTAAGATTGATTTTATAAAAAAAAAAAAACTATTTTTCAACAAAATAGATGAATTCTCAATCAAATAGTTGAATTTTCAACTAAAAAAGATCAATTTTCAACCAAATAGTTGAACTTTCAGCTAAAAAAGATCAATTTTCAACCAAAAACGGAAAAGTTTAATGTTTAGTTTAAAAAAAAATAATTTTTCAAACAAAAAAATGTCAACCAAGATGAATTTTCAACTACAATGATGAATCTTCAACTGGAAAAGATAAATTTTAAACTAATAAGAAAAATATTTAAAAAAGAAGATTAATTTTCTCCCAAAAAGACGATTTTCAACAAAATAAAACAAAAACTAATTTTTGACAAAATAGTTAAATTGTCAAACAAAGTGATGAATTTTCAACTAAAATGATAAACCTTCAACTGGAATAATTGAATTTTAAATAAAAAAAAAAGAATTTTCAACTAAAATATAGAATCTTCAAAACCTTTTGTTGAATTTTCAAATAAAAAGGTGAATTTTCAAAAACAAGACGACAAAAAAGACTACCAAAAAAGACGACACCAAATTACATGAATTTTCAACCAAATAATTAAATTTTCAGCCGAAGTGATGAATTTTTAACCAAGCAGTTGAATTTTGAACTAAGAATATTTAATTTTTCAACCAAAAATGGGATAGTTCAATTTTCAGCTACAAAATTATTTAATAACCAAGAAAAAAAAATAATTTTCAGCCGAAGTGATGAACTTTCAACTAATATGATGAATCCTCAAGAGGAATATTTGAATTATAAAAAAAAAAAGAAATTTTTTTAACTAAAATAATGAATCTTCAACTTTATTGGTTGAATTTTCAACTAAAATGATGAATCTTCAACTGGAATAGTTAAATTTTCAACCAAAAAGGTGAATTTTGAAACAAGAAGATTAACTTTCTACCAAAAAGACGATTTTTCAACAAATTACATGAATTTTCAACCAAATAGTTAAATTTTCAGACAAATAGTTAAATTTTCAGCCTAAGTGATGAATTTTCAACCAAGTAGTTGAATTTTGATCTAAGAATAGATAATTTTTGAACCAAAAATGGTATAGTTAATTTTCAGTTAAAAAAATGAATTATCAACAAAAAACAAAAGAATTTTCAACAAAATAGTTGAATTTTCAACGAAACTGATGAATTTTGAACTAACATGATAAATCTTCAACAGGAATGCTTGGATTTTAAACAAAATATATGAATTTTCAAAAAAAAAATAAAAAATTTCAACCCAAATGATGGAATATTCTGTAGGAAGAGTAGTTTAATTTTCAGTTAAAAAAATTAATTTCGAACAAAATAATTAAATTTTCAACCAAATAGATGAATTTTCAACTAATCTGATGAATTTTCAACAACAACCAAATGAATTTTTAACAAAAGACGTGATAGTTGTTGATATTTCAAACGAAAAATAATTTAATTTTAAATCAAAAACAATTGAATTAAACCAAAATGGTAAGTTTTCAATCAAATAGTTGAATCCCCCACCAAAACAAATTAATTTTCAACCAAACAGTTGCATTTTTAATAAAAAAAGATTAATTTTCAAACCAAAGAAAGAACTTTCAACAAAAAAGTTTAATTTTCTACTAAGAAATATTTTTAAGGCTGCATTAGTGGCATTTTCAACAAAAAAAAATGAATTTTTAACAAAAGAGTTTAATATTCAATCAAATAGTTTAATTTTCAACCAAAATCATGATTTTCAACTAACTGGAATAGTTAAATTTTCAAACAAGAAGATTAAATTTCTGCCAAAAAATACGATTTTTCATCAATTTACATGAATTTTCAAAGAATAGTTGAAGTTTTAACTAGAAAAGATCAATTTACAACCTAATAGTTGAATTTTTAACGAAAAGAAGGCATTTTCAATTAAGACATGGAAAAAATGACAACCAAACTGTTGAATTTTTAAGTCAGAAAATAAATTTTCAACCAAGAAGATTAATTTTTTACCGAAAACGACAAATTTTCAAGAAAATTTATTTTGTTGAAAATTTATGTATGAATTTTCAATAAAAAAAGACGAATTTTTAAGCTAAAAAGTTGAATTTTTAACCAAATTTTTGAATCTACAGCCAAAAAGATGAATTTTTAACAAAAGAATTTAACATTCAACCTGCATCATGAATTTTCAACTAAAATGATGAATCTTTAACTGGAATAGTTAAATTTTCAAACAAATAGATCAACTTACTGCCAAAAAAGTGGATTTTTTAAATTAAATTACATGAATTTTCAAAGAATAGTTAAACTTTCAATAAAAAAAATAATTATCAACCAAGGAAAAAAAGAATTTCCAATAAAATAGTTTAATTTTCAACCGAAGTGATGAATTGTCAACTAATATGATGTATCTTCGACAGGAATATTTACAGTTTCAGTTAAAAAATTAATTTTTAACAAAAAAAGGAATTTTCAACAACAAAAATACAATAAAATTCAACAAAATAATCAATTTTTCAACCAAAGAGATGAATTTTCAATTAAAATGATGAATCTTTAACAACAAAAATAATCTTTAACAAAAGAGTCTAACTTTCAATCAAGTAGTTGAATTTTCATCCAAAAAAGATGAATTCTCAAAGACAAATGTAATAGTTGAAATTTAAACCAAAAAATACGAATTTTCGACTAAGAAAGCATTTTTAATTAAAAGAGATAAAAAATGTCAACTAAACTATTGAATTTTTAAGCAAAAAGATGAATTTTCAACCAAGAAAAAGTTTCTACCAAAAAGGACAAATTTTACGGACAAGAACGAGAAAAAATGTCAAAAAAATGGTTGAATTTTCAAGCTAAAAAGACTAATTTTCTACAGAACTATTGAATTTTCAACCCGAAAATACGAGTTTTTAACAAACAAGTTAATTATCAACTATATAGTTGAATTTTCTACCCAAAAAGACGAATTTTCTAAAAAACAGTTCAATTTTCAACCTGAAAATATTAATTTTCAACAAAAAAAAGTTAATTTTCAACCAAATAGATGAATTTATACCAAAATAGTTGAATTTTCAATCCAAAAAGACTAATTTTCTAAAAAGCAGTTCAATTTTCGACCTGAAAATATTAATTTTTAATTTTTCCACTTTCAGAAAAGTATCTTAAAACAAAACAAAATCAAGAAAACTTTCCACAATTGAAAATACCAATAGTACAATAATAATATAATAATAATATTAATAATGATAATATGAAATTCAATTTAAAACGCTTGAAATTCCTAGCTTTTCAAGTAAGAAGATTGCATTTTCAAAAGACTGATGAATGTTTGACCAAATACTTTAATTATCAACAAAAAAGATTAACTTTACACCAACAAAGGCAATTTTTCAACAAAATGCATACATGAATTCTCAACTAAATAAGTTGAATTTTCAACTAAAAAGATCAGTTTTTAACCAAATAGTTAAATTCTCAACTAAAAAAGATCAGTTTTCTACCAAAAATGGAATAGTTAAATTTTTATTTGAAAAAATTTATTATCCACCCAGAAAAAACAAATTTTCAACTGAAGTGGTGATTTTTCAACTAAAATTATGAATCTTTAACTGGAATAGATGAATTTTAAACCAACGAATAGTTTAGTTTTCAACCAAAGTGATGAATTTTCAAATAAAATTATAAATCTTCCATTGGAATAGACGAATTGTGAACCGAAAAGATGAATTTTTAACAAAAAAGGTTTAACTTTCACAACCAAGTAGTTTTATTTCAACCAAAAAGATGAATTTTTAACTAAAATTATAAATATTTAACTGGAATACTTCAATTTTCAACCAAAGAAGATGAATTGTTAAATTTTCCGTTAAAAAATTAATTACCAACCAAGAAAAAAAAAGAAATTTTCAACAAAATAGTTAAATTTTCAACCCAAGTGATGAATTTTCAACTAATATGATGAATCTTAAAAAGAAATATTTTCAGTTTCAATTAAAAAAATTAATCTGCAACAAAAAGAAAGACATTTTCAACAAAATAATTAACTTTTCAACCAAAGTGATAATTCTAAACTAAAATGATAAACTTTCAACTGGAATAGTTGAATTTTAAATCAAAAAGAAGAATTTTCAACTAAAATATAAACTGTATTAGTTAAATTTTCAAACAAAAAGGTGAATTTTCAAACAAGAAGATTAACTTTATACCAAAAAGACGATTTTTCCTCAAATTACATAAATTTTCAAAGAATAGTTGATTTTATAACTAGAAAAGATCAATTTTCATTTTTTAACCAAACAGAACATAATTTCTCAATAAAAAATCAAATAGTTAAATTTTCAGTTAAAAAATTAATTAACAAACAAAGAAAAAAAGGAACTTTCAACAAAATAGTTACATTTTCAACCCAAGTGATGAATTTTCAACAAATAAATTAACTTTTCAACGAAAGTGATGAATTTTCTCAACTAAAATGATAAACTTTCAACTGGAATAGTTGAATTTTAAATCAAAAAGAAGAATTTTCAACTAAAATATAGAATCTTTAACTGCATTAGATGAATTTTTAACTAAAAAAGATAAATTTTCAACAAAATAATTAAATTTTCAACCAAAGAGATGAATTTTCAATTAAAATTATGAATCTTTAACAAAAAAATGAACTTTTAAGATAGTATTATGAATTTTCTTCCAAAAAAGATGATATCTTAACGAAAAATGTAATAGTTGATATTTCAATCAAAAAAGATTTTAATTTTGAATAAAAAATAGATTAATTGAACCAAAAAATACGAATTTTCGACTAAGAACGCATTTACAATTAAAAGAGAGAAAAAATGTCAACCAAACTGTTGAATTTTTAAGAAAAAAGATGAATTTTCAACCGAGAAGATTAATTTTCTACCAAAAGAACAATTTTCCAAGAAAATATATTAAAATAACTTTTTTTTTAAATTAAAATATTTTGTTGAAAATTCATGTCTGAATTTTCAATCAAACCTTTTTATTTTCATCTAAAAAGATCAATTTTCAACCAAAAATAGAATAGAATTTTCAACCAAAAAAGACGAATTTTCTGCCAAACAGTTCAATTTTCGACCTGACAGTATCAATTTTCAACAAAAAAAGTTAATGTTTAACCAAAAAGATTGACTTTCTCCCAAAATCGTTAATTTGTAATAAAAAAAAAAGATTTCTACAAAACAATTCAATTTTCTACCTGAAAATGTAAATTTTCAACAACAAAATTACTTTTCTATCAAATTATTACGAATTAAAAAAAATGTAAGCATTTTCTTAAAAAAATTGCCTGACTAAACAAAAATTCCCGGACAATTCCAAGATTTCAAAGTGAGTAGACACTATGATTCAGATCAACTTTACTAGAATTCAGATAAATTTCGATTAGTATTATTTTTTACATCAAAATTCGTATCTCCAACCCAAAATTCTCCGATAAATAACTTAATTCTTCCACTTTCAAAAAAGTATCTCAAAACAAAACAGAACCGAGAAAACTGTTCCACAAAAGAAAATATCAATAATACAAGGAAAAGTACTAGAATTGTTGTAAATTATAGTTTGTTGTTATTAATTAAAAAAAAGCTACAACACCTAAAAATGGTGTCACGGAAATTGACACTTTGTACTTTTAAAAGTCCCCAATTGTGTAAACAAGTGCGACTAATTACCAGGAAAAAAGAGAGTGAATCGCGACGGGAATTAACATGCGTAAATTCCCACTTTCGAAAATAGAATGGTACAAAGTGTCAGAATAAAATTACAGATAAATTTTTGATACGAACCTATATTGAGGTTATGAGATTTTTTCGCTGCTCTTGGTTTCGCAGCATTCCTCACTTTTTCCAGAATTGTCGATTTAATGAATTTAATGAGAAGCGAGTTAAAAACACTGACGACGATTTGCGTTATCACTAAATTTCTCACTATCAGTCAACCACCATCTTGCCATACGTCAAACTTGGCCAAACTGCGTCAGAAAACTTTGTGTCACTCGCGATTATCACGTTTTTTCTCAAAAAATCATTTTTCCTTTTTCGAGGCACTAAGGACATCGATCACTCCGAGAAGACGCCTATTTTTCACGATTAGAGAAGGAAAACTGCGCCTTTAATGAATTTTCCGGCTGTTACATGACTCAGGGAAAGAACCAATCACGTGCCTCTCTTTCGAACATGAGAAAAGCCGCGATATTTTTCATGGAAAGCCACCTGCACGTTTTTTTGTTGATAATTTTTTATCTAGAAAGAAAATTTGGGTTTATAATGTTAAAGAAGGTATCAGAACCGTCAATATCTCTAATTAAATCCTAAATTTGAGCAATTTATTATTAATTTGCATATAAAAAAAAAAATTTCTTTTATCCTATTTGAATTTTCGCGGAACTTTGACTAGAGCAGCTAGCGCTACCTAGCGGCTAGTAAGGGTGACTTTACCACTCACCAGAGTGCGCGATCTGTTCGGGTCCGAATTCTGCGAAAATTCAAATTTAATATATGAAAAATAGCTTTTTTTATACAAATAAATAATACAAGTTTATAATTTATTCGTCAAATAGAGGCAATGTGTCAGGCATTCAGTTTTAAATGAAAAAAAATCGTCTTCTTTCTTTTGGTTGAATTCAACTTTTTTTGATTACAGAAGGAAAACTGCGCTTGGTAGGTATTCGAATGACCCGATCGGCATTTGTCCCAATTCTCATT
>CAKNYM010049762.1:0-17367 GCA_932195095.1 Andricus curvator
ACAGACAGACAGACAGACAGACAGACAGACAGACAGACAGACAGACAGACAGACAGACAGACAGACAGACTACAGACAGACAGACACCTTCGTAAAAATCGTTTTTTCTAGCTCAGGGGGTCTCAAAACGTGGAGATTTGATGAAAACCGACTATGTCAAATTTTACATAAAACCAATACCTTCTCATTAGAATGAGAATGTAAAAAAATCAAAACGTATGTACACATAACTTTGAAATTTTAATTCAGATACTCATTTCACAAGATGAAAAACATTTAAAAAATTATGTAAGTAGAATACGGGTATTTCAAATATAAATTAACTTCTACTATATAAATTATAGCCAATATTCAATTACATAACTTAAAAATAAATAATCGATTTATGTCACTTAGTAGAGAAAAATTAAAGTTCAATCTTTATGTAATTTACTATTGTGAAAAAATTAATCAGGTAATAATTAATTAATCAGTTTACAAAATAAGAAGCATTCAACTATAATTTTTATTAAAACATTCAAACAATTCTTACTTTATCTAATTTTTTTTTTAATTTGAACTTTCAGTTCTGAAAATTCAATTTATTAATAACCTTTCAAACTAATTCCAGAAAATGTAAGTTTTAATATAATCAATTGAGAATTAATTAATCAGTTCACAACATAAAAAGCATTAAACAATTATTTTCATTGAAACATTCAAATAATTTTTACATTGTATATATTTTTTTGGTTGAAATTGCATTCCTATACATTTAATTTATTAATGACCTTCAAGACTAATTACATAAAAAATTAAAATATATGTACATATTAATGAATGATTTCGCCACATATATATATACCATTAAACCATTTCCCTTTCAGGGTAGGCGTGACACTACCCGATTCGGGTAGTGTTTCTAGGTTTTTCTTGTAGTTATAAATAACTACAAGTGTGGGCTCACCACACCCACATAAAAAGCAATAAACAGTTATTTTCATTAAAACATTCAAATAATTTTTACTTTATATTTTAATGAAAATTTGAATTAATAATAATCTTTTAAACTAATTCCATAGAAAAGTAAAATATGTGTACATATAATATGGAAAGCATAATTCTGGTACGTATTTCACAACATCATGAAAATGTGCAAAAATTATACAATTGGAATAGAGGTATTTTGAACATAAATAATCTTTTATTAAAAAAATTATAGCCAATATTCAATTACATAGCCTTGAAGTAAATAACCAATTTATGTACTTAATTTTAACAAATGAAAATTTAATATTTATTTAATTTAATATTGTGAAGAAAATTAATCAGTTGATAATTAATTAATCTGTTTACAACATAAAAAGCATTAAACTATAATTTTGATTCAGGCATTCAAAAAATTTTTATTTTACATTTTTTTTTTAAATTTATTATTAACCTTTTTTAGTAATTTGAGAAAAAAATTAAAACATATATACATATAATTTTGAAAATTAAATTCAGATAATTATTTCGCAACATCACCAACATTGGAAGAAATTACGTAATTGGAACATAGGTATTTTAAATGTAAATAAACTTTTATTATACAAATTATAGCCAATATTCAATTACATAATCTTAAGGTAAATAATAAATTTATGTACTTAATTGAAACAAATCAAAATCAATCTTCATGTAATTTATTACTTTGAAAAAAATTAATCAGATAATAATTAATTAATCAATTTAAAAAATAAAAAGCATTACATTATGCCTTTCATTAAAACATTCAATTAATTTTTACTTTACATTTTTTTTTAAATTTGTACTTTCAGTTCTGAATATTTGATTTATTAATAACCTTTAAACTAATTCCAGAAAATACAAGTTTCAATAGAATCAGTTAATAATAATTAATTAATCAGTTCACAATATAAAAAGCATTAAACAATTATTTTCATTGGAACATTCAAGTAATTTCTACATTATATATATGTTATTTACATTTTAAATTTTATAATAATGCTATTATAACATCTGTAACTGGATTAGTAATATAGAAAAATAAAAATTACTGAAATGCATTTTACGACGTGTATTCATAAAGTCAGTCATTAAAAACAAAGATAAAAACATAAATACATAAATTAAATAAATTCATTTTGATAATTGGAGCTATTATTGAAAATATAATTATCTGTGATCAATAAAATAAGAAATCTACTTTTCCACTTCTGTTAGTTTTAATTTTAATAAATAGAGGTCACCATATGACTCACGAAGTGACTACTAAGAAAACTTCCTCCATGAAACTGCAATGGCGGTTACGAGTTTTCATCTATAGGATTTAAAAATAAAAAAATGTCAGCAAATTTTTATTTTTTTTTTGTGAAAAAAAGAAAAACGCGTTTCCCAAAAAAGCCCTTTTTCATTTTTCTTATTTTATAGTCAGAGGAAGGTATAAGTGTGGTCTACAAGTCCTGAAATTATTGGGGTGGGTTTGCCACTGGTTATCGAGAAAAAATGCAAATACTTTTTTATTTCATAAAGAAATGACAATATCCAAAATGTTTGACTTTTGAAGAATACCGTTCGTTATAAAATATTCAGATTCATTCAAAAAGATCTACACTCAATGACACAAAAATTTATAAATGTTTTCCAGTAGAACTGTAGAAGGTTAAACATTTGCTGAATTTGTTATAAACAAATGTTCAACTAAGTTGTTAAAATGTATAGACAAAAGGGGTTTGTGAGTTAGATTAGTTAGATTAATTAATAATTGTTTAAAGAAACTTATTTAACAAATTAGCTCTTTGGCTATGTTTCAACATATAGAGGTAATTTTTCTCGAAATAATTACCTTTAAATAACTAAATTTTAACCGTTGTCAGTACTCTTGGGCATTGACCAACAATTAGCTTTTGCAAAATAATAAATTGCCTACATAATTGTTATTGTTTGTATTTTCCACTTGGGTTCAAGTTTTCAGTTATAGCGGGGCAACAATCAATTAGACTCAACAGAAATAATTATTTAAACAGTGTATTATTATTTATAAAAATATTCTCTTAAAATAATGCTAGAAAGTTCTGGTTTTTTCTGAAATTTTCAAATTTTACTCCACTTTTCACTCAGAGCGAGGTAATAATAGGTGATACCTCGCTCTAAGTATTAATGAAGTATAATAAACATAATTGTTTGAACAAATTATTATTGTTTATAACTACCTTCTCCTGAACTCATGCTAGAAAGTTGCGGTTTTCTCTGAAATTTCCAACATTTTGTTAAACTTTGTGAGGTAATAATTAATTCAAGTTAAGAAAGTATTTCCTCAAAAAATTTATCATTGTTTATAACTATCATCTCTTAGAGTAATGCTAGAAAGTTACGGGTTTTCCTGAAATTTTCAACTTTTCTTTGGCTTTTTTTGATATTCATTTGTTATTTCTTTATATCTAAAAAATCAAAGAAAAGCTGGGAATTGCAGAAAAACCGAAACTTTCCAGCATTATTTTATGATAAGATGGTTATAACCAATAATTAATTATTTAAAGAATTATGTACAATTGTGGACAAAAAGTTACAAATTTAAGAAAAAAATCCTCAATTGTGTTGATTTTATCTCTACTGTAAGATAGCCTTTTTATTAAAATTAATATTTTTAAAACATTATCAACAGAGAAAAAATAATTTATTCCGAAAAAATATGAAATACTGCATACAAAGCAACAAAAAGTTAAAAATTCCAGAAAAAATCTTAACTATCCAGCATCACTATAGAAGAAGATAGTTGTAAGCAATAATAATTTGTTTACATAATTATTTTTGTTAAATTTAATTAATTACTACATCATTCCAAGTAAAAAGTGGTCAAAAATTTTAAAATTTCAGAAAAACTGCGACTTTCTAACTCTGATCAAAGAGAAAATTGCTATGAACAATAATAAATTATTCAAACAATTCCTCTAAACATATAATTATCAGTAGAAAGTAATATTTTATGTATTAAAAACTGTATTAGAAATTGTGACCGAAATCATAATTTGGACATTTGTTTGTTAATAATATATTATTTATATTTGCTTATCTATGATAATTATTAATTATTATATTAATAATAAACTATAATTAATTTTGCTTTAAAAATAAGGAAAGGTAGATGTGCTTTTTTACAAGGATCGCCAGTTCAAAGCTACCCTCGAATCCGGAATTAGGATTTCTTAAAAATAGCTGTAGATATGCTAATCAAACCTAATTATCTCGAGATTAAATTATAATTAGGGTTTCCTAGCCCCGGGCAGAAACCCTCATAGTTTCGGTCAGATGTTCGTCCGACGTACTTTTTTCCTAGGATCGGAAATGGAAAGAGGAGGAGTGGGGGGAGTAGGTCTAAATAAGAAAAGAAGAATTAGGAGAAGTAAGGGGGAAATGAGGGGAGGGGAAATACTAAAGTGAGAGGAGGGGAAGTAGGGAAGTGAGGGAATAGGGAGTAGCGTAAGTGAGGGGACATGAAAAGAGGGGAAGTAGGGAAAGTAAGAGTAAATAAGGGGAGAATTAGGGGAAGCGAAGGGAAAATGAGGGAAGAGGAAACAGGAAATTGAGAGCAGGGGAAGTAGGAAAGTGAGGGAATAGTGAGTAGGTAAGGGAAAGGATATGAGGGATTGGGAAGTAGGGGAGATGAGTGGAGCGAAAAGTAGAGGAATTGAGGGGAAATGAGGTGATGGTAAGTAATGGAAGTGAGTGATGATCAGGGAGGGGAAGTAGTGGAAATGAGGGCAATAGGGTAAATTATTAGAAGTGAGGGGCGGTAGGGAAGGAAGTGAAAGGAGGGTTAGTAGGATAGTTCTTGTGTGTAGGGGAGGGAAAGTGATAGCTGGAGAAGGGAAGTAGGGAAAGGGAAGTTTTAGCTAAGGAAGTGAGGAGAGGGGGATATAGAGAAGCATGAAGTGCGGGAAGAAAGGGGAAGCAAAGGATGAAGTCGGAGGAGGGGAAGTAGGTTCAAAGAGGGGAAAGTAAGTGGAGTAGGGAAGAGAAAGTATCGGAGTGGGAGGTTTGAAAAACTTAATTAACGTCCTAATAGTCTACAAAGCCCTTTTTTGTATTCGCGTGACGCCTACTTTGACTATTTTTTTTAAATAATGATGAGCATAGTTGGATTCATCTTTTCATAAAGAATGGGTTAGTAGGGAATTTATTTTCATTGCGTGATTTTCGAGACACTCTGAAGTTATGTAGGTCCCTCGTATAAGATTCATGCGAAACGAAAATGCGCCTTAGTACTGTCGTAAATCTTACAAGATATAGCGATTTCTACCCGCAGAGGGTGTCGATTTTTCTTTAGGATAAATCGAACCAACACATTCAAGACGAAAAGTCAAGACCTGAGATTGGATCAAGATTGCTCGTAGCTCTGAATTCCTATCAGAAGCCAGTCTGTACACCGTAAATCTTTAATTCCATTTTATATGACGTTTACGTTTTGATGATAATTGAAATACTAACAAGAAATTTGTCGGAAAAATAGCCTATAGAAATAATTCATCAAATCAAAATTCGAAAATGGCTTTTTACCAAAACGTCTAATTATAAATTTTTTTCTTATTTCTAACCTGCAGATCAATAATTCGAAAGAAAATTATCAAAAAAATAGTCAGTTTTTACCTAAAAAATTGTCAAACTTTAGGCAAGGAAACTAATAGTTCCAAAAAAAAACCACTGGAGATTTTTTGATTCAACTATTGAACTAAAAGTATCTTAAAAATGAGAGCGAGAAGCATCCCTAACAGGAAAAGTGTTGAACTTTATTTTAAGGACTATTTTAATATCCTTTAAATATTCAAGCAAGGAAATCTACATTTCCTAAAAAGCAAACTGACGGTAGATTTGTTAATTATACTACTGGGGTCGGAAATCACTTTACAGTGAATGTTGCAAACATATCCTAGCAGGAAAAGCTGTTCAATTCATTTTAAGGGCTGTTTTAACATCTCTTAAACATTCCAGTAAAGAAATCGATATTCCCTAAAGACCAAAATCACGGAAGCATTTTTGATTATCCTATTGAGATCAGAAAACAATTCAAAATAAACGTGAGAAACATATCCTAACAGGAAAAGTAGTTGGATTTATTTCAAGGCTTTAAACTTCCTTAAATATTCAAGCAAGGAAATCGACAATTCCTTCTTTGAATCATTAAAGGATGTCAAGACAACCCTTCAAATAAATGGAACGACTTTCCCTTTTAGGATAGGTTCTCCACATTCATTGTACGGTGATTTCCAACCCCAATGGTACAATAAAAAAATCTCTCGTGATTTTGGTTTTCAGGGAATGTCGGTATCCTTGCTTGAATGTTTAAGGAAGGTTAAAATTCTTCAAAAAGATTCAACGATTTTGTCTGCTAGGGTATGTTTCCTATGTTTATTGTGAATTGTTTTCCGACCTTAATAGTATAATAACAAAATCACCCATAATTTCAGATATTTGGAAATTTCGATTTCATTGCTGGAATATTTAAGGGGTGCTAAAGCAGCCCTTAAAATAAATTCCAAAACTTTTCCTGCTAGGAGACGCTTCCCGCACTTTTTTAGTCCAGTAGTTTAATCAAAAAAGCTCCCGTGGTTTTGGCTTTTTGGAAAAGTCTGTTTTCTTGCTGTGGGGAAGGTAACTATATTAGCAATGACGACACGAGGGAAATACGATATACATATTCTGGTTTATTTATTGATTACAAAAATGAGAAACAATCGGAGAGCGTAATTTGTAGTGTTCACGGCGACAGCTAGGCAATTACTGAATTTTGGAAAGTGTTCAGGTAAGGGGGTGGATGAGCACGACCATGAGTCATGGCTCACAGTCGCTGAGAAAAACCCTATACCTGAGTAGTGAGTATTGAGTTTGAAAGCAAGTAACTTGAAAGAGAAAACTTGAGTTGAAATATAATTTGTTAACTAAGAATTTGGTTTGACTCCAATAAAATGTAATTTACGAATAATTGAATGTGGTTCCCACATCACCCCCCTGCTAGTGATGGAGTCACGAAAAAGAGACTTGCAGGCGATCGGGAAAATGAACTCTTCTGCCCGATCGTGTAGTTTTGTTTTGCTGGATCGGGTGCTCAACTTCTGGTTGTTTCTCTGGTTCCGTGGTATTGTCCGAGATTTTGTTTTTCGGTAGAAGTTGAAGATCTTCCGTGATGATATAGGCCGGCTTGAGACGGTCAATTGACACAGTAGTGTCTCCTTCTCGAAGTCGAACCGTGAATGTTTTTGGGGACCGGTTAATCACCAGGAAAGGACCTTCGTAAGGCGGTTGTAGTGCACCTTTTGCGGGTCCATGCCTTATTAAAACGTGTGAGCATGTTTTGAGGTCCTTAAAAACAAAAGTTTGTTTTCGGCTATGATGCGTGCCGTTTATCGGTCTGAGGGTGGAAAAATGCTTCCTCAGATCTTTCACGTAGTCTGATGCGTTGTCGGTTGCTGCTTGCGGGGAGAGAAATTCTCCGGGTAGTCGGATAGGTTCGCCGTAAACTAATTCAGCCGACGTTGTTTGGAGGTCCTCTTTCCAGGCAGATCTGATTCCTAAGAGGATGATGGGTAAGACATCCATCCACTTTTCCGTTTCGTGACACATTATTGATGCTTTTAGTTGTCGATGGAAACGCTCGACGAGGCCGTTTGCTGAAGGGTGGTATGCTGTGGTTCTTAAATGCTTAGTTCCGGTCAATTTATTTAGTTCACTAAAAAGTTGTGACTCGAACTGTCTTCCTTGGTCTGTTGTAACTCGCAGGGGAACTCCGAACCTCGCGATCCATCCTGTGAAAAAAGTTCGAGCGATGGTCTTGGCTTCTATGTTCTCCACAGGGAAAGCTTCTGGCCAACGGGTGTACCTGTCAATGCATGTGAGAACGTAGGAATACCCGTGTGAATACGGAAGTTTGCCCACGATGTCGAGATGCACGTGTTCGAACCTGGATGATGGTGGTTGGAATTTTCCTGTCGGGGATGCAACATGTCGCGTTATTTTTGCACGCTGGCATTGCATGCAAGCTCGCGCCCAGGCTCGACAGTCCTTTTTAATCGAGGGCCACACAAATCGCTGCGTGACGAGCTTGATGGTTGCTCGAATTCCAGAGTGTGCGAGATTGTGCACAGAATTGAACGCTGTTTTACGGAAAGGTGCGGTTATATAAGGTCGAGCGGATTCTGTGGAGACGTCGCAGTACACGGCAACGTTGGTTCCTGGAATTTTGATTTTCTTAAGTTGGAGAGCGGTATCTCCTTCTAAGATGTTTCCAAGTTCTTTATCCTCGGCCTGTGAAATAGCGAGGGCTTCGTAATCGATGCTCGCCGATATTTCGTCAATTCTAGAAAACGCATCAGCGACGACGTTTTCGAGTCCTTTAATATATTGGATATCCGTAGTATATTGAGCGATAAAGTCCAGGTACCGAAATTGTCGGGGAGTGGATTTTTCAGGCTTTTGTTTAAGTGCAAATGTTAGCGGTTTGTGGTCTGTGTAGATAGTAAATTCACGACCTTCGACCATGTGCTTAAAATGCTTGACAGCCGTGTAAGCTGCCAAAAGCTCTCTGTCGTACGCTCCGTATTTTTGCTGTGCTGTACTGAGCTTTTTCGAGAAAAATGCTAAAGGTTGCCAGCCTTTTCTTACTCGCTGTTGGAGAACTGCCCCCATGGCAAAGTCTGAAGCATCACTTACAATTGCGAGTGTTGCGTTCGGGACTGGAACTGCTAGCAAAGCTGCTCGTCCTAGAGCTTCTTTGCAAGCTTTAAAAGCTCGTGCTGCTTCTTCGTTCCAGTTTACGGGAGTTGAGCCTTTGACGTTACCTTTTAATAGGTCGTTGAGAGCTGCTTGAATTCCGGCTGCGTTTGAGATGAATCTTCTATAAAAATTCATTGACCCCAGAAATCCTCGGAGTTGTTTGACCGTTTTGGGTTGAGGAAAGTTTTGAAGCGCTGCAATTTTATCCGGTAACGGTTCGATTCCGCGGCTGGAAATTTTGTGGCCGAGAAAATTCACCTCTGCGACACCGAAGGTAGATTTTGCGGAGTTTATTAAAATTCCGTGTTCCTGGAAACGGTGAAAGAGTTCTTCCAGGTGCCGGAGGTGTTCTTCTTCCGTGTCGGACGCGACAAGAAAATCGTCGATATAAACGAAGCAGTACTCGAGCCCGCGTACGATTTCATCAATAAAGCGCTGGAATGTTTGTCCCGCGTTCCGCAATCCATATGGCATGAATGGGAATTCGAATAGACCGAATGGTGTAATGACAGCCGTTTTCGCGATGTCTTCGGGTGCAACTGGAATCTGATTGTAAGCACGCACGAGATCGATTTTTGAAAATATTTTCTTATCGTGTAGATAATTTGCGAAATCTTCAATATGAGGCACCGGGTATCGGTCCGGTATTGTTCGCGCGTTTAAACCGCGATAGTCGCCGCACGGTCGCCACTCGCCTGATGACTTTGGGGCCATGTGCAGAGGTGAGGCCCAACTGCTTTCGGATGATCGAGCTGATCCGATGCGTAGCATCCCGTCAAACACTTTTTTGGCTGCTTTATATTTGTGGCCATCCAATCGCCGAGCTCTGTTCGCGACTGGTGGTCCGGGTGTGGTTCGAATGTGGTGAAAAACTTTATGTTTTCGGTCGACAGTTGATCCTTCTGGTCGCGTTATTTCCGGAAAACGAGATAGGAGGTGATGAAATCGTGATTCTGTCGCGATTTCTTTTATGCATTTAATACTTTCCTGAGGATTCTTGACGATGCGACCCTCAGACGTCAGTAGCGTTTCGCCGTCGATGAGTCGAGCATTACCTACGTCCACCCACAGTCCGAAATGTGCTAGAAAATCGGCACCGATTATGGGTTTCTTGACGTCCGCTATCACGAAACGCCATGTGAAATTGCGACGTAATTTGAAATCAGGGGTTAGCGTCATGAAACCATACGTGGAAACGATAGATCCGTTAGCGGCGTATAGTTCATAAGACGTTTTGCGTAATAATCCGCGCACTCGCGATCGCGGGTACACACACAAATCTGCACCAGTGTCGATAAGGAATTGTTCTCGTGTATCGCGATCTGTCATGAAAAGGCGGCGCGAAAATGGGCAAGGATCGCCAACCGCCTCTAGCGAGTGCCCTTGTCGTTTCCCTGCTTGAAAGTGCACGGTGTATTGCACTTTTGTGCCTTGTTGCCGAAACGCGCGTGATACCAACACATCCCATTGTCTTGGTCAGTTTGCTGTCTTGATCGCGAGCGCGATCGCGACCGATAGCGTCCCGAGCGCGCGGGGCGATTTGAATTGCCGTTTCGAGCGGGTCCTTCTGAAAAATCGCGACGCAGAGCCATTATTTCATGACGAAGGCTTTCGATAACGTTATCGTATTTTGTCGCGGATGTTTCGGAGATTTGTCTCCTGTGATCGGTATCGTATATCGCGTCTGCAAGTTCGCAGACGGTCGCGAGATCGGCATTTGCTTGCGTAGCCAGGATCGCTTGCATGGAGCTAGGGAGGCGACCGATCCACAGTGAGCGCACTAGGTTTTCCGGAACTGTCGTGCCCGCGAGACCTTGGAGATGACGTAGAAATGTCGATGGCTTGCGATCTCCAAGTTCTTCATGCTCCAGGAGACGCCGCGTTTTTTGTTCTTGGGACGTGCTTAATCGACGAATAAGCTCTGTTTTGAGTTTGTTGTATCTGTTTTCGGCGGGTGGACTACAGATGATGTCGCGCACTTCTTTCGCGTATCGCGGATCCAGATTGGAAATGACATAGCTGTACTTTACCTTGTCAGATGAAACTTTGCTTACGTCGAAAGAAGCCTCAAGCATAGAGAACCATAATTCGGGTTCTTCTGGGTAAAAAGGAGGTACCTTCACAGAAACTGTCTCAATCCTTGCTTCCGCTTGCGTCTCACTGTCAGGCATGTTCACTAAGGACACTATAAAACACAGTCACTAGTAAAAAAATGGTCAGAAGTCACTGCACTAGGTACACAGTCACGAAAAACAGTTCACTGATGTTGCACGTAGGGTCAGGGTACAGTCACTTCGGGATAGCGTCACTTGGGGGATAGCGTCACTTGAGGGTATAGCGTCACTTCACTGCACAAATAAGTTTTAGTTGTTTTAATCACGATCTAATCACGTCGGGGTCACCAGTTTGTGGGGAAGGTAACTATATTAGCAATGACGACACGAGGGAAATACGATATACATATTCTGGTTTATTTATTGATTACAAAAATGAGAAACAATCGGAGAGCGTAATTTGTAGTGTTCACGGCGACAGCTAGGCAATTACTGAATTTTGGAAAGTGTTCAGGTAAGGGGGTGGATGAGCACGACCATGAGTCATGGCTCACAGTCGCTGAGAAAAACCCTATACCTGAGTAGTGAGTATTGAGTTTGAAAGCAAGTAACTTGAAAGAGAAAACTTGAGTTGAAATATAATTTGTTAACTAAGAATTTGGTTTGACTCCAATAAAATGTAATTTACGAATAATTGAATGTGGTTCCCACACTTGCTTTAATCTTTAAGTGATATCAAAACAACCCCAGAATATCCTGTAAAAACAAAATCTAATCTACAAAATATGAGACATCTAGCCAAATCTAACTGGATATTCGCAAGATTTAATATTTATTATTCTACGAATTCTTAATTATACATGCCCTTTTATTTATTGTATTATTATTTGGGAACGTCTGTCCAAAATTGTCACAGAATATGGTCCTTCGAGCCGGATTCAACAGCGATGCAGATTACAGCCTGTATGTTTAGACGAGTCTGTACCGTCACAACAAGGGTAAGCTTGTTCCAAGAAATAATCCGATAAATTTAATTCCTACTTTTTACCTTTGAATTGAATGTTATATGTGAAGTTTTTCTATCTAAGGTAAAATTGTCGTACAAAACTGATATCAGTGATATCAGTTTTAACAAATTTAGTAACTTCATTTTGTCCTTGAAACTGACTGATGAAATGTAAATATTTCAGAAGGACAAGCTTGCCGTCTGTAATCTATCAGATAACGATTAGAGTTTATAGTGTATAATGTATAATAAAGCACCAGATTGTTCTTTTGTTACACTGTTGGCGAAATTCTTCGTTAAAACTTAATCAGTTTTTCCTCTCTTTGGAAGAAATTAGGGTCCTTTATAATCTGGTCTTTACCTTGGGATTCATCCTTAATTCTATTGGTAAATATAATAATAATAATAATTTATATAATATTGAAAATATGTTTGAGCTTTCCGCAAATAACAATTTGTCCGACGTGACAATTCCACAAGAGAAATTATAAAACCTTGGCTGGATAAATTGTTTTACAATCGGAAAATTAAAAAAGAGTTTATAGACATATATTTTCTTCGCATTTGCATTCGCTCGTCCTTAGAAGTTTATTTTTAAAACTCATTTGAAACTCATGGATTTTTTGAAAACCAATATGCAAAGGCAATAGCTAATTCCTTCTCAATTTGAACATGTGTAGCAAGTGCTATTTCTGTAAGTGCTTTATTTCCATATGCAAAATTTATCAAAATTTCTTTTAATTCATACAAAGCTTTTTCTGCGTTGACATATTGGCCAATTCGGCTGCCTTGCACATTTTATTAAATTTTTGCAAATCCAAATTGTCTTCTTTTAAATATTGATTTTTCAAATCTGCGTCTCGAATTACTCTAATAATCCGATCTTTCATTAGACTATCAGTAAATGAAATTTGAAAGAAGCGATGCGTTCTGTCGTAGCGCTGCTAACAGCTTTTGCTAAATTGTGAATCACTGACCACAATTATAGGCCTAAAAGCTTTTAAAGGTTAATTTCTAACTGGTTTAAAAAATATCTATATGATGAATATATTTAATTTTTTTGGTGGAAATTGGAAATATTTTGTAAAAACGGGCCACACTGACTAAGACCCGAACAGTTCTTGACGATATGGTAAGAGATTTTTGGTTCTTGTATCCTAATCAGGGTCAACTAAAAGCTGACTAAAAATTAAAGCCTACTTAGACCTAGATAGTTTTTTCATTCATAAAGACTGGAAAATCGTAAGAGTGCCCTAAGTTTAAAGGCTCCTGACTAGAACTTACTAGTCCAGGAGTTCTAGTGAGGATGGGACCACCTAATTAGAAGAGGGACAAGTGGATCGATTTCTACATAGGAAGTTCATGAAATACAAGCGTACTTTGAATAAAAATCCTCTCTTTCTTGTTGCAGACATTTTAAGGTCACAGTTCGATCTGTTTCCTAATGACGACCCTACTCCTGATGTGCCTCGTGGATGATCTTCGTCTTCTTCTGAACGAAATCATAGACCTGAGATTGACCTAAATCATCCTCCTGCCGAGCCTTCTCTTGACAGATTGGGATGTGGATTTCAACAACTTAGATTTATTCGGCTATATGAAACCGTAGTGGATATTCGAACTTTGAAAATACACTTTTCCACCTGATAAATAATTTAAACTAAAAATAGGAAATAATGCCTAAGAGCGTATGCTAACCCAAGAACAAATTGTATTATCAACAGCCGACGGTGACGTCTTTGCAATATTGAAGAGTTTTGATCTTCTTGTTAGAATTTATTTATGTGAGTGTACCGGTAATAGACGTGTGAAAATAAACATGGGAAGCCGCAGGGTTACCCCATTGACCCGCGATGAAATCAGAGCAACTTCAACTGGTAACCGCCCGCACCACACAATCCTGAGGAGTTAAGTAGAGTATGTATACCCTCGAGTAAACCACAAACATCCACACGATGATTCGAATAAGAAAATGTAAAACTAAAATAGAATATTGATTATAATCTAAAGTTGGATTGATTAATGGATTTATTCATAAACAAGAAATAAGGAAGTTTGGCAATTGCTTGAGTAAAAACTGTCCATTTTTATGGCAATATTCTAATAAATTATTTATCTGCAGAAAATTACAAAAAAAATTATAATTATATAATAGGTTTGAAAGCATACTTTTTCACGTTTAGAGGGTTCCTTCCTTACAAAAATAGGGTATGATAAAATGAGATGAACAGCATAATTTCAGGATTTAAAACTGAAAAGAGCGAGCTGTTGTTCCAGTTTTGATTACTTGAGCAGTTCCATTTTTTTGGAATGAATTCTATCAGTAAAACTTTCTTAAGTATTTAAAAGATTGTTCCAAAATGTTTATTTGAAAAACCTGCTGCCTTTTTGTTTTTATTTCCTTATGACATGACAATTTTTCTCTATGGTATTATTATCCACAGAAAGACCTAGATTAACGGAAGGGATTTTTAAACTTTTTGTTATATATAAAAATCTGCCAAAATTGAAAGTCACTTTTCAGACCTACAAAAAAAGTTCTGAAAAATTAGAATATGCTTATGTGTCTTTTTTATCAGGAATTTTCGTTTTGAATTTTAATTTGAAGTTGCTAAAGTTTGAATATCTTCAATTAATCCCTGGAATAGCAGTCGAAATATTATGAATTTTCATTTTCTGCGTGATTTCTTCTTGGGTTTTACGTGAGAGACAAACAGATTACAAATTATCAAGAAAATAAACAAATTTTCAACAAAGTACATACTTGAATTTTCAACTAAAATGATGAATCTTCAACAGGAATAATTAAATTTTCATTTAAAAAATAAATTTTCTATAAAAAAAACAAAAATTTTGCAATAAAATAGTTAAATTTTCAACAAAAGAGAACAGATTTGAATTTTCAACAAAGCAGATGACTTTTCAACCAAAAACATGAATTTTTAACCAAGAAGAATCATTTTACACAGAAAGAAGACGTATTTTCAACAAAATTAGTTGAATTTTTATCCCCCCAAAAAAAATAATTTTTAACAAAAGAGTTGAATTTGCAACCAAAAAAGACTTTCACAAAACTGCCAAATTTTTTAAAAAGTAGATTTATTTTTAACCAAATAATTCAATTTTCAACCAAAAACATGCATTCTCAACCGAGGAGCTTAATTTTCCCGAAAATGAATGAATTTTCAATCAAGTATTTGAATTTTCAACTGAAAAAGATAAATTTTCTGTCAAATAGTTGAATTTTCAACTAAAAAAGATCAATTTTCAACCAAAAATAAAATAGTTACATTTTCAAAAAAAAATTAATGTTTTACTAAAAAAATATGAATCATCAAAAAAATAGTTGAATCTTTAAACAAAGAAAGAAATTTTTAACTGAAATGATCTATCTTGAACTTAAATACTTCAATTTTCAGTTAAAAAATAAATTTTACAGCAAAAAACAACAATTTTTCAAGAAATAAGTTAAATTTACCACCAAACAGATGAATTTTCAACAATGTGATTCGACTTTCAATCAAATAGTTCAGTTTTCTATCAAGAAGATTAATTTTTTATCAAAAAAGATCAATTTTTAACAAAATACGTTAATTTTCAACCAAATAGTTGAAAATTGAATTAAACAAGATAAATAAACTATCAAAAATGGAATAGTTGATTTTTCAATTAAAACAATGAATTTTTGACAACAACAGAAAAATAATTTTTAAACAATAAAGATTGAATTAATAATAAAATGCAAGCAAGAAGATTAATTTTCTACCAGAAAGGCGAATTTTTAACAAAATGAATTAATTTTGAACGAACTTTCAACCAACTAGTTAATTTTTTTACAAATCAAAATAGTTTAATTTTCAACCAAAAAAGAAGAATTTTCAAAACAAAGAAACAGTTGAATTTAAAATTTAAAAAAACTGTTTAACAAAGTCGTTTGATTTCCTATACGGTAGATTAATTTTTCACAAAATTGTTTAAATTTGAACCAAAATCATGAATTTTAAATAAAGAACATTTTCATCGAAAAAGACGAATCTCCAAAAAAAGATGTGCATTTTCAACCTAAATTACTCCTTTTTATTTGGATTACAAGTGGATTACACAGGATTATGACTTGATCAATCCAGATTAGAACTGGATTACTATGGATTACAAGTAGATTACTCCCAATTACCAGGGATTACAAGTGGATTGCTCCGGATTACAAGTGGATTACTACGTATTACAAGTGGATTACACCAGATTAGAACTTGATCACTCCAGATTAGAAGTAGATTACTATGGATTTCTTTTGATTACACCGGATTACAAGTGGATTGCGCCGCAATAAAACTGGATCACTACATATTATAACTGGCTTACTCTTGAATACAAGTTGATTATTCTCGATTACTAGGAATTACAAGTGGAATACCTCAGATTACAAGTGGATTGCTCTCGACTAGACCGTGTTACAAGTGGATTAAACTTGATCAATTCAGATTAGAACTCGATTACCATGGATAAATCCACAATAGAACTGGATTACTATGGATTACAAGTAAATCACTCTCAAGTACAACGGATTACAAGTAGATTACTTCGTATCACAAGAGGATTACTACGTATCGTAAGTAGATTTTTCTCGATTATTCCGAATTACAAGTGGATTATACAATATTAGAACTGAATCACTCCAGGTTAGAAGTAGAGATCTGTGGATTTCTCTTAATAACTCCGGATTACAAGTGTATTACGCCGCATTAAAACTGGATGAATACAGATCAGAGCTAGATTACTTTTCGTTACAAGTTGATTGCACTCGATTATTCCGGATTACAAGTGGATGGCTTAATGGTATACTTACTTACTTACAAGTGAATTGAACCTGATTATCACTCGATCAATCCAGCTTAGAACTGGATTACTATGGACCAATCCCGTTTAGAACTGGATTACTATGGACCAATCCAGCTTAGAACTGGATTACTATTGATTACAAGTGGATACTCTGAATTAATACAGATTACAAGTATAATACTTAGGATTACAAGTGGATTACTACGTAGTATAAGTGGATTGTTCTCGATTACTCAGGATTACAACTGGATTACCCTAAATGAGAACTGGATTACTCCAGATTAGAATTAGATTACTCTGGATTTCTCTTAATTACTCCAGATTACAAGTGTATTACGCTGCATTAAAACTGCATGAATACAGTTCAGAGCTAGATCACTTTTGGTCACAAGTTGATCACTCTCGATTTCTAAGGAATAGAAGTGGAATACCTCGGATTACAAGTGGATTGTTCTCGATTATGCCGGATTACAAGTGAATTAAACCTGATTATAACTCGATTAATCCAGCTTAGAACTGGATTACTATGGACCAATCCAGCTTTGAACTGGATTACTATGGATTACAAGTAGATACTCTCAATTAACCCGGATTACAAGTATATTACTTCGGATTACAAGTAGATTACTACGTATTACAAGTGGATTGTTCTCGATTACTCAGGATTATAAGTGGATTACACTAAATTAGAACTGGATCACTCCAGATTAGAAGTAGATT
>CAKNYM010049762.1:17377-32714 GCA_932195095.1 Andricus curvator
TATTCCCGATTTCTAGGGAATGGATGTGGAATACTTCGGATTACAAGTGGATCGCTCTCGATTATTCCGGATTACAAGTGAATTAAAACTGATTATCACTCGATCAATACAGTTTAGAACTAGATTACTATGCACCAATCCAGCTTAGAATTGGATTACTATGTACCAATCCAGCTTAGAACTGGATTACTATGCACCAATCCAGCTTAAAACTGGATTACTATGGATTACAAGTGGATACTCTGAATTAATACAGATTACAAGTATATTACTTCGGCTTTCAAGTGGATTACTACGTATTACAAGTGGACTTTGCTCGATTACTCAGGATTACAAGTGGATTACACTAAATTAAAACTGGATCACTCCAGATTAGAAGTAGATTACTCTGGATTTCTCGGAATTATTCCGGATTACAACTGTATTACGCTGCATTAAAACTGGATGAATACAGATCAGAGCTAGATTACTTTTGGTTATAATTTGATTACTCTCGATTTCTAGGGAATAGATGTGGAATACTTTGGATTACAAGTGGATTGCTCTCCATTATGCCGGATTACAAGTTGATTAAACGGATTATAACTGGATCAATCCAGATTATGACTCGATTACTATACCTTACAAGTAGATTACTTCGGATTACAAGTGGATTGCTCTCGATTACCTCGGATTACATGTGCATCACCTCGGATTACAAGTGGATTAGTCCAAATTAGAACTGGATTACACCCGATTAAAATTGGATCACTCCAGATTAGAACTGGATGACTTTTGATTATAATTTGATTACTCTCGTTTACTAGGGATTACAAGTGGATTACCAAGAATTACAAGTAGATTACTCCGAACTATTAGGCTGAAAATTTTGACCTTGGATCACGTACTGATCAAGAGTAAAAGGAAATTCAAAATTCTATATTATAGTTAATAAAATTTGCAATCCCTGCATGAAAACTGCTTGGAAAATTCCTAAATTTCAATATTTATCTTTTTTCATCTGTTTTTCTGCTGTAATTTGTTTACAAGAATTTGGTTTGAAATCTTAATAAGTTGTGCGCGTATTAAAAAATCAGTTATGACACATATTTATCTCTCTTTTAATTAAACTGTGTCATACGACTAAGTTCCCACTATGAATGAGTTTTATCGCGAATCTTGATATTTATCATTTGTAGGGAAATTGCGTAATTACTTATCTAATTGTAAGATTCAAGATAATGAATATTATTCAAAGATTACACTCGGAAGAGTAATTTCAACGGATGTTGCTCATAGTGTAATTCGCTCCGAAGATTACCCCACAAATGTATTATACCGAGAGGATAAATTCGCGTGGCTAAGAGATCTTAATGAAGGAGTGCACGCAGAGTTAATTAATTAATTAATCAATCAGCGTACGATCTCCTGTCTTCGTATAACCGCCGCTTGTTGCGTGCTTGTTATCATTACCTATTGCTTTCAACAATCCCGTTTTCGCCGCATGAGTCTTAACACTTCATAATACTGATTCTCCTTATCAATTTTATTGTGAGAATATTTTTAAAATAATAAATAATCTTATAATAAAATAATAAATAATAAAATGCTGCTTAAATCATGTCCAGATGTTTTTTAGGAATTGTTTAGAAACTTTCGATAATATTCTTGATTAACTTTGAACCAATTAGTTGAATTTTCAACCAAAAAAGTTAATTGTTAACCAAATATTTGAATTTTCTACCAAAGTAGTTAAATTCTTAACCCAGCGAGACGAATTGTCAACAAAACAGTTACATTTTCAACAAAGCAGATCAATTTTCGCCAAACCATTGAATTTGCAACCAAAAGCATGAATTTTCAACCAAAAGCAGGAATTTTTAACCAAAAACATTAATTTTCAATAGCGAAGATTAATTTTATATCGAACAAAAATGGAATAGTTACATTTTTCATTTAAAGAATTAATTTTTTACCGAAAAAAACGAATTTTTAAGAAAATCGTTAAGTTTTAAACCAGGTAGATGAATTTTTAACCAAATGGTTGAATACTGAATATTGAATTAAAAAAGATACAATCAAAAATGGAATAGTTCCATTTTTATTGAAATCAATGAATTTTCAGTTTAAAAAAAAAGGAATTTTTAAACAACAAAGATGAACTTGCAAGCAAAACGATTAATTTTTTGTCAAGAAAGAAGCAATTTGAACAAAATACATAAATTTCCAACCCAATAGTTGAATTCTTACCTAAAAAGATAAATTTACAATTAAAAATGGAATAGTTTAATTTTCAGTTGAACAAATCAATCAAGCAAAAAGATCATTTTTCAAGCAAAAAGATTAATTTTCAATCACGAAAGATAAATTTTCAACCAAAACCATTTTCAGCCAAAAAAATTAATTTTCAACCAAGAAGATCAATTCGAAGAAACTGAATTTTTTAAGAAAATAGACTTTTTGAGTAAAAATGATCAATTTTTAATCAAAAATGGAATAGTTACATGGTAAAGTAAAAAAATTCATTTTCTACCGAAAGAAACGAATTATCAAGAAAATAGTTAAATTTTCAACAAGGTAGATGAATTTTCAACTGAACTCATAAATCTTCGACTGGAATACATTTATTTTTGGATAAAAAGTCATTTTTACCAAAAAAAATCAATTTTCAGATGAATTAGTCAAATTTTCAACCAAAGGGATGAATTTGAAACCATATAATTGAATGTTGATTTTAAAAAGATAAATATACAGTAAGAAATGGAGTAGTTACATATTTGCAACAACAAAAAACGAATTTTCGACCAATAAAGATGGATTTTCAATTGCAAAAATTAATTTTCGATCGAAAAAAATTAATTTTTAACAAAATGCACAAATTTTCAACTAAAAATGATACATTTTCAAACAAAAAAAAAAGTTATGTTTTCAATTTAAAAAAATTGATTTTCTCAAAAAAGGAATTTTAAAAAAATCATGAAGCTTCAAATGGAATACTTTAATTTTCAGTTTAAAAATTAATTTTGAACGAAAAAACAATTTTTTCAGAAATTATTTAAATTTGTCACCAAAGAGATGATTTTTCAATTAAATAGTTGAATACTGAATTAAAAAAGATACAATAAAAAATTGAATACTTAAATTTTCATATAAAACAATGAATTTTCAACAACAAAATTAATTTTCAACCAAATATGTAATTGAATTTTAAACTAAGAACGACCAATTTTCAACCAAACATTGAAGAGCTAAATTTGCGGTTCAAAAAATTTATTTCCAACCAAAGAAAAAAATTAATTTTTCAACAGAATAGTTAAATCTTCAACCAATTAGTTAGATTTTTGATTAAAAAGAATAATTTTCTACTAAAAAAGACAAATTCAGAACGAAATACGTTAATTTTGCAAACAAAAAAGAGGAATTTAAAAAAAATAAGTCAATATTAAACCAAAAAAGAAGTAAAAAATTTAATAGTTGAATTTGCAACAAAAAAGAATCAATTTTCAACCCAAAATGAAACAGTTTCTTGAAAATTCGTTTTTTAACTGAAAAGTTAACTATTTTATTTTTGGTTACAAATTTATCTTTTTTAGCTGAAAATTCAACTACTTTGTCGAAAACTCATGTATTTTCAACAAAATAGTTGAATTTTTATCCAAGAAAGATTTTTCAGTTAAGAGAGAAAAAATGAAAAATTTAATAGTTGAATTTTCAACTAAAAACGAACAATTTTCAGCCAAAAATGGATTAGATAAATTTTTAGTTAAGAAAATTAATTTTCTACTAAAAGAACGAAGTTTTAACAAAATAGTTCAATTTTTAATCAAATAGTGGCAAATAAAATTATAAATTTAATTAATTAATTTATTTATTTATTTATTGAGTCACAAATCGTCATAAAATTTTGAATGATCTCGAAAATGGTTAGAGATACGTGAAAACTAATTTTTTTAAAAGATTTTGCAGAGGGCGTTGTTTTCAACTAACTTAAACTAAGCCAATATACAGATTTTAAAAATTCAAAATAATAATAAAAATTTTGAATTCTATCGAAATCGATTAGAGATACACGAAAACTCAGAAAATATTAAGGGTTTTGCACAGTAGGATTCTTTTCCACAAACTCGAACTAACCCAATAGAGACAATTAAAAAAAAGAAATTAGAAATTTTACTTTATTTCGAAAACGGTGAGACATGCGCGAAAACTTACAAAATTAATAATAAATAACAATTATTATTAATATTGACATTTGATACATTTTGAGATTTCTGGAAAACGTTGAGAGACACTTGAAAACTGTCAAAATTTTAACAATTTTATAGAAGGGGATAGATTCATTCGATTAGAAAATAATTGCATGGAGAGTTAGGATTGATTGAGATTAAATCGGATTGAAGGTGATGTTCGTGCAAGAATTCAGAAGGATTGAACCCAGCTGAAAATTCCTGTACAGGAACCTCCGCGGATCCTGGACATCTTGGTAGACGCGATTCTGCACACGAACTTGTAGAGGTAATTTTGCTGGTTCTTGTGTCCTTTTATTCCCTTGAAGATCGAACTTACTATCGAGAGAGTGAAACCACTAGCGAACCCTCGCGGATTAGTTCCAATGCAGCTTCACTTGTAGGACCCTGAACAAGTTCCTGTACATAAACCCGCGTCTCATATCACTTTGTGAAGGAACCTGTACAGGATCATCCAAAGGTTACCTTGCATACAGGTTGCTTTGCAGGATCATGTACAGTTTCCTTCGCCAAATTCCTGTACAGCAACCTCGGAGGATCCTGGACATGTTGCTGGACGCGACCCTGCACACGAACTTACACAGGTAATCTTGACGGTTCCTGTGCAGGAATTTGAAGAAGAAAACTGTACATGATTCTGCAGTGGATCCTGCACCGACGAGGAACCTTTGAATGATTGAGTATAGCATAGTGGTGGCACTCCCATGTATCGTTTTGAAGACTTGGCTTCAAAATCAGCGCCATCTAGCGGTTCCCCCGGACACTATAAGTAAATGAACCTACAAATCCCTGAAAGCAATTGTTTCCAAACTCTGCTTCCCCCAAATTCTCGTAAATATTAAATTTCGCTAATTTCGTGTAAATAAACTTTCAAAATGATCAAAATTGATGAATATAACAAGATTTTTCATACGTAAAATATATATTTAAGTACTAGAAGTATGATTTGTTGTAATGCAATGGATTAGTTGCCTTTACATTTGAGATTATGTCTTAGAATAATATTTTTTATTTCTCTAACAAAGAAATTTTTATAAACCCTTTAAAAAGGCTTTTATTTTTATCCTTTTTAATTTATTTGTTACTGCTTCGAAATATGAAAACAACAAAGTAACCTCAAATCAAGCAAATGGTACTTTATTTTTTTTAATTCAATACTTACCAATCAACACATTTCCCTACATCAGCACGAAATAGTACACACAGTACGTATAACAATATACACAACAAAACTTGCAGAAAATTTTATACAACAAGGTTAACACAACAAATTCAATTTGACACTTCGACTAATTTCCAATTTCGAGATTTCGAAATATTTGAAAATATTATGGTTGCACATGCGCATTGCATTGTACTGACTCTCAGCGCCACCTAGCGGTTCCCCCGGACACTAAAACATAATGCCTTCAAAACTATACATTGGAGTGCCACCACTATGGAGTATAGGTTCCTGTACAACTTCCTTGGTGAAGTAAACTGAGGCGTGGGTTTCTGTACAGAAACACGTGTGTGGTCTTTTAAAGAAAGTCGTCGCGAAAACTCATGCCACTTACGGCTATAAAGTTGCTTTCCTTTTATTCCCTTGAAGATCGAACTTACTATCGAGAGAGTGAAACAACTAGCCAACCCTCGCGGATTAGTTCCAATGCAGCTTTATTTGTAGGACCCTGCACAAGTTCCTGTACATAAACCCGCGTCTCAAATTACTCTGTGAAGGAACCTGTACAGGATCATCCAAAGGTTAGCTTGCATACAGGTTCCTTTGCAGGATCATGTACAGTTTTCTTCGCCAAATTCCTGTACAGGAACTGTCAAGATTACCTGTACAGTTTCGTGTGCAGGTTTGTGTCCAGCAACATCTCCAGGATCCTCCGAGGTTCCTATACACTGAGCGAAGAATTCCCGTGTAGTTCGGGTTCACACCCCAATAGTTCGGGTGCTTTCTCTTTTTTTCTGTTTCACACGAAGGTTTGGCGCGCTTGCACTACTGAGACGTGCGATCACCCCAACCATTCGGGTGCTCACCTGAAACAGTAGCGGCCGAAGTGGTGGGGCGCCCGCCCGAATAGTTGGGGACCTTGCACGAATGATTCGGGAGTTTCGAGTCTTCAACCGCGTTGGATGTTGCGCGTTCGACGTTTGCGCATGTTCGCTAATGGCTTTATGTCGATTTTATTGTTCATGTGCAAGATGTCAGTGGAATAAAGTGTAACTAGTTATCTGGTTTTTCTTTGGATAATCCTTAACGAAGGTAAGAGAAATATAAAACATTATTCTTTGCTGGCACATGAGTCGAAAAATCAAATCATTAGCGAACATGCGCAAACGTCGAACGCGCAACATCCAACGCGGTTGACGACTCGAATCTCCCGAACCATTCGTGTAAGCTCCCCAATTATTCGGGCGGGCGCCCTACCACTTCGGCCGCTGTTGTTTCAGGTGAGCACCCGAATGATTGGGGTGATCGCACATCTCAGTAGTGCAAGCGCGCCAAGCCTTCGTGTGAAACAGAAAAAAAGAGAAAGCACGCTAACTATTGGGGTGCGAACCCGAACTACACGGGAATTCTTCGCTCAGTGTACAGGAATTTCCAGCTGGGGAAAGACTTTTAGGATGAGCTTCGGATTCATCGGATTGGGCACACGGATTGAAAAGGATTGATAGGTGTGTTCGGATTCAAGTTTATGTTGACGCAGGGATTTAAAAGTACTGAAAGTTGGGTTTGGATTGGTTTCTGATTAACTCGGATAGAGCGCACAGACTTAAGAGAATTGAAACGATTCAAGTTCGCTTGGGATGATTCTTGGATTCATTCGGATTTAGAAGGAGTGAACGTTTGTTTCCAATTGGTGTGTGATTCATTCGGATTGGTTTCGGATTCACACCTATTTATTTTGACCACTCGTGTCGAATTTAGCGGATTCATTCTGTTTGAATGAAGGAAGTCACGCGAATTAAATGGGATTGAATGCACAGACTGAAAAATGGATTCGGTATGGATTCGGTATAGATTCGGATTGAAGTTGGTACTGATACATGAATGGATAAGGATTAATAAGTGACCCTCGGATCCATTCGAATTGAATTTGTGGTTGAGACATGTTTTGAGATTCGAATTTGATGTGTGGTTGAAACACGGAAGAGAAGGATTGAAGAGGATTGAAAACTTGCATCTGATTGTTTCGGATTGATTCGAATTGAATCGTACTGCAAAAAAATTCCAAGATAATTACAAAATATTTCAAATGACGAAAACACGCGCACTCAAGCGCGCGATCGGTCTCCTTTCATATCAATCATAAATGTCTTCCACCGTACGAACCCGTTACGAAATTATGTTAATATTTAAAGGGTGGAAAAAACAGTCTCGCGATCGTAAAAGTGTGCTTTACGCATATATATTACGTTGTTAAATTCTGCCAGTCTCACTATCTTTTTGCTCTTTATCTCTTTGACTCTTTGATTACTCACATATTTCCTTGTCAAAATATCTGGAGACAGAAAGTCGCGCCTGGTAATACCACAATCACAATGTGATGCAAATAGTAAACAGGGCTTCTCGAATCCACTTTACTCCAAACACGTGTATGATTTCATTTTTTCTTTTAGGTGCAAGTCACTTGGAGAATGCACGTGTGACGTGGAACGAAGAAACCAGCCTTGGAACAAAAATGAATTTACGAGAAAAAGCAAATCAAAGTGAAAGGAAGACGATTAGGTAGCAAAAGGACCCTCGAACTAATCCAGTTGAGCGGTTCGTGTCTGTGTGAAGGCTCGACAAATCTTAATGAGAACAGCGCTGCTGTGCTTTGGAAAAACACCGTTAACTGCAAAAAATCGAAAAATGAGTTTTTTATATCCTTGGAATCGTGAAAAAAAGATACATCTGTTTATCAGAATAATTTTTTTAAATTGTTAATAACTTTAAAAATAATTATTGCATAATTTTTGGAAAACACCGGTAACTGCAAAGATTGGCGAGTTGTGATTTGAGAGAGGGCCGTAACTGACCCTTAACTCCAGGCGTAAATCAGAGACGACTAAATATGTGACGTCAAAATTCGAGAAAACGCCGTAACGGGCAGTTACGGACTTTACCAAAATTATTGGACGGCGATTTCGAGCCTTCGTGATTTCGGAGAGGTCCGTAAGTGCTTACTGCGTTCTCCGGAATCATCGAACCCCGAGAAAAAAGGTTTGTGATTCGAGAAACGCCGTAACTGCACTTATTATTTTATTACACATGAATATTGATTATTATATTTATTATAATTCTTATTTTATTATGTTATTATATTCTTTTGCCGTGAACGGCGTTCTCTCAAGTCACGGCAGGTCTATTTCTGAGGTCCGTAATTCGAAGAGAGCCGTAACTGCCCGTTACGGCGTTTTCTCGAATTTCAGCATCCCAAACAACACCGTTAACTGCATTTTAGAAAATTAATCTGTTTTGGTTGAGGATTTTAAATATTTTGTTGCAAATTCATCTTTTTTGATTGAATTCAACTATTTTTGGTATATAATTAAAATCCTTTTTGTGGTTTTTCGTTGAGAATTCATCTTTTTTGGTAGAAAATTCAACTACTTAGTTGGAAGTGGAACTACTTTGTTAAAAATTAATTTATTTGTTTGAGTTTCATCATTTTAGTTGAAACCTCCTTCTTTTGTTCAAAATTTAATTCTTTTGTTGACAATAATGTTTTCTAGATGAGAATTAATTGTTTCAACTGAAAATGTAACTCCTACATGTTTGGTTTAAAATTTATCTTCTTTAGTTAAAAATTCAAATTTCTGGTTTAAAATTCCTGTATTTTATTGAAAACTCGAATTCTTGGTTGAAAATTCAACTATTCTGTTACAACTTATGTATATTATTGCAAATTCGTCTTTTTTGGTAGAAAATTAATCTTTTTGGTTGAAAATTCAACTATTCTGTTGAAATTGATTTATTTTGTTGAAAATTCGTCTTTTTCATAGAAAATTAATCTTCTTGGTTGAAAATTCATCTATTCTGTTAGAATTCATTTATTTTGTTGAAAATTCGTCTTTTTGGTAGAAAATTAATCTTCTTGGTTGCAGATTGAACTATTCTGTTAAAATTGATTTATTTTGTAGGAAATTCGTATTTTTTAGTAAAAAATCAATCTTCTTGGTCGAAAACGCAACTGTTTTGTTGAAAACTTATGTTTTTTGTGAAAAATTCGTCTTTTTCAGTAAAAAATCAATCTTTTTGGTCGAAAATTCAACTGTTTGGTTGAAAAACTATGTATTTGGTTGAAAATTCGTCGTTTTTGGTAGAAAATTAATCTTCTTGGTTAAATATTCAACTATTCTGTTACAACTCACGTATTTTGTTGCAAATTCGTCTTTTTTTATGGAAAATTAATCTTTTTGATTGAAAATTCAACTATTCTGTTAAAATTGATTTATTTTCTTGAAAATTTGTCTTTTTTTATAAAAAAGTATTTTTTTTTGGTTGAAAATTCAACTATTCTGTTACAACTTATGTATTTTATTGCAAATTCGTCTTTTTTGGGTGAAAATTAATCTTCTTGGTTGAAAATTCAACTATTCTGTTCAAAATTATGTATTTTATTGTAAATTCGTCTTTTTTTATAGAAAATTAATTTTTTGTGTTAAAAATTAAACTATTCTATTAAAATTGATTGATTTTGATGAAAATTCTTCTTTTTTGGTAGAAAATTAATCTTCTTGGTTGAAAATTCAACTATTTGGTAGAAAATCTATATAATTTGTTGAAAGTTCGTCTTTTTTCGTAGAAAATTATATTTCTTGCTTGAAAATTTAACTATTCTGTTAAATTTGATTTATTTTGTTGAAAATTCTTCTTTTTTGTTAGAATATTAAGCTTCTTGGTTGAAAATTCATCTATTCTGTTAAAATTGATTTATTGTGTTGAAAATTCGTCTTTTTTGATAGAAAATTAATCTTTTTGGTTGAAAATTCAACTATTTTGTTAAAATTGATTTATTGTGTTGAAAATTCGTCTTTTTTGGTAGAAAATTAATCTTCTTGGTTGAAAATTCAACTATTCTGTTAAAATTGATTGATTTTGATGAAAATTCGTCTTTTTTGGTAGAAAATTAATCTTCTTGGTTGAAAATTCAACTATTTGGTAGAAAATCTATATAATTTGTTGAAAGTTCGTCTTTTTTCGTAGAAAATTAATTTTTTTTTCCTTGAAAATTTAACTATTCTGTTAAATTTGATTTATTTTGTTGAAAATTCTTCTTTTTGTTAGAATATCAAGCTTCTTGGTTGAAAATTCATCTATTCTGTTAAAATTGATTTATTGTGTTGAAAATTCGTCTTTTTTAATAGAAAATTAATCTTCTTGGTTGAAAATTCAACTATTCTGTTAAAATTGATTTATTTTGTTGGAAATTCGTCTTTTTTGATAGAAAATTAATCTTCTTGGTTGAAAATTCAACTTTTCTGTTACAACTTATGTATTTTATTGCAAATTCGTCTTTTTTTATAGAAAATTAATTTTTTGGGTTAAAAATTAAACTATTCTGTTAAAATTGATTTATTTTGTTGAAAATTCGTCTCTTTTGGTAGAAAATTAATCTTCTTGGTTGAAAATTCAACTTTTCTGTTACAACTTATGTATTTTATTGCAAATACATCTTTTCTGATAGAAAATTAATCTTTTTGGTTTAAAATTAAACTATCCTGTTAAAATTGATTTATTTTGTTGAAAATTTGTCTTTTTAGGTAAAAAAGAAATGTTCTTGGTCGAAAATTCAACTATTTGGTAGAAAATCTGTATATTTTGTTGAAAGTTTGTCTTTTTTCGTAGAAAATTAATTTTCTTGCTTGAAAATTTAACTATTCTGTTAAATTTGATTTATTTTGTTGAAAATTCTTCTTTTTTGGTAGAAAATTAATCTTCTTGGTTGAAAATTCAACTTTTCTGTTACAACTTATGTATTTTATTGCAAATTCGTCTTTTTTGATAGAAAATTAATCTTTTTGGTTGAAAATTCAACTATTCTGTTAAAATTGATTTATTTTGTTGTAAATTCGTCTTTTTTGGTAGAAAATTAATTTTCTTGGTTGAAAATTCAACTATTCTGTTACAACTTATGTATTTTATTGCGAATTCGTCTTTTTTGGGTGAAAATTAATCTTCTTTGTTGAAAATTCAACTATTCTGTTAAAACTTGTGTATTTTATTGTAAATTCGTCTTTTTTTTATAGAAAATTAATTGTTTTGGTTGAAAATTAAACTAGTCTGCTAAAATTGATTTATTTTGTTGAAAATTCGTCTTTTTTAGTAAAAACTAAATGTTCTTAGTCGAAAATTCAACTATTTGGTTGAAAATCTATGTATTTTGTTGAAAATTCGTCTGTTTGGTATAAAATTAATCTTCTTGGTTGCAAATTGAACTATTCAGTTCAAATGTATTTATTTTGTAGAAAATTCGTATTTTTTAGGAAAAAATCCATCTTCTTGGTCGAAAATGCAACTGTTTTGTTGAAAACTTATGTATTTTGTGGAAAATTCGTCTTTTTCAGTAAAAAATCAATCTTCTTGGTCGAAAATTCAACTGTTTCGTTGAAAAAGTATGTATTTTGTTGAAAATTCGTGGATTTTGATAGACAATTATTCTTCTTGGTTGAAAATTCCACTATTCTGTTACAACTCATGTATTTTATTGCAAATTCGTCTTTTTTGGGTGAAAATTAATCTTCTTGGTTGAAAATTCAACTATTCTGTTAAAACTAATGTATTTTATTGTAAATTCGTCTTTTTTATAGAAAAGTAATTTTTTGGTTGAAAATGAAACTATTCTGTTAAAATTGATTTATTTTGTTGAAAATTCGTCTTTTTCTTTAAAAACTAAATGTTCTTGGTCGAAAATTCAACTATTTGGTTGAAAATCTATGTATTTTGTTAAAAATTCGTCCTTTTCATAGAAAATTAATCTTCTTGGTTGAAAATTCAACTATTCTGTTAGAATTTATTTATTTTGTTGAAAATTCGTCTTTTTGGTGAAAAATCAATCTCCTTGGTCGAAAATGGAACTGTTTTGTTGAAAACTTATATATTTTGTTGAAAATTCGTCTTTCTCAATGAAAAATCAATCGGCTTGGTGAAAAATTCAACTATTCGGTTGAATAACTATTTATTTTGTTAAAAAAATTTTTTCCTTGGTAAAAAATTACTCTTTTTGGTTGAAAATTCAACTGCTCGGTTAAAAATGAATCTTCCTTGGTTGAGGATTCAACTATTTTGTTGGAAATTCGTCTTTTTTGGTTCGATTCAACTGCTTTCGATTTTAAATAAAAATCTTTCCTCGGTGGGCGGATTCGAACCCGGCCGATATGCAAAGAAATTCGAGAAAAAAATCCAATACATTTTTGAACCACCCTATTCTCCATAGTTCGGTAACAAACCTTCAGATTATTGAGATCGAAGTGACAGCAGGTAATTGCTCATTACCCGCAAATTCCGGTCCGGGAGGATCCACTGAAGAACTGATGGGTTGAGGGGCTCTGCGAAGGGGAGTTCAGGTTTACCGCCAGCATACATATATGTCCACTTCCGGTACCTGTGGAAGACAACCGCCTCTCGCTTAGACTTCAGGGGCTTTATGTGTATGTTAACACGCATATATAGACAAGGTAATGAGCCATGATGTTTGTATTAAAGTTGCGGTTCAGGGCTGTGATTACCTCCTCCTTCCATCTTTGCCATGTATGCCTTCCGATCGATTGGCTGTCTGCCTTCATCAGGAAGTCTACCAGGGGGCCGGAAGTTTTGACCCCCCCCCCCCTTATCATACGTAATTTTTTTTCAACCAAGAAGATTAATTTTCTACGAAAAAAGATGAATTTTCAACAAAATATAGATTTTCAACCAAATAGTTGAATTTTCGACCAAGAAGATTGCTTTTTTTACTGAAAAGACGAATTTTTAACAAAATAAATCAATTTTAACAGAATAGTTGAATTTTCAAACAAGAAGATTAATTTTCTAGCAAAAAAGATGAATTTTCAACGAAATAAATAAATTATAACAGAATAGTTAAATTTTCAAGCAAGAAAATTAATTTTCTACGAAAAAAGACGAATTTTCAACAAAATACATAGATTTTCAACCAAATAGTTGAGTTTTCGACCAAGAACATTTATTTTTTACTAAAAAAGACGAATTTTCAAAAAAATAAATCAATTTTAACAGAATAATTGAATTTTCAACCAAAAAGATTAATTTTCTACCAAAAAAGACGAATTTGCAATAAAATATATAATTTGTAACAGAATAGTTGAATTTTTAACCAAGAAGAATTATTTTCTACAAAGTAAGACGAATTTTCAACAAAATACATAAGTTTTCAACCAAATAGTTGAATTTTCGACCAAGAAGATTGTTTTTTTTTTACTGAAAAGACGAATTTTTAACAAAATAAATCTATTTTAACAGAATAATTGAATTTTCAACCAAGAAGATTAATTTTCTACAAAAAAAGACGAATTTTCAACGAAATAAATAAATTCTAGCAGAATAGTTAAATTTTCAAGCAAGAAAATTAATTTTGTACGAAAAAAGACGAATTTTCAAGAAAATAAATAAATTTTAACAGAATAGTTGAATTTTCAACCAAGAAGATTAATTTTCTATGAAAAAGACGAATTTTCAACAAAATACATAGATTTTCAACCAAATCGTTTAATTTTCGACCAAGAAGATTGATTTTCTACTAAAAAGACGAATTTTCTACAAAATGAATAAATTTTAACAGAATTGTAGAATGTTCAACCAAGACGATTAATTTTCTACCAAGTAAGGCGAATTTTCAACAAAATACATAAGTTTTCAACCAAATAGTTGAAATGTTACACTAAAAAATTCTTATCACAAAAAATTAATTTCTAACAAAGAAAAAATGAGTCTTATACAAAGCAGTTGAATTTTCTACCAAATAGTGGAATTTTCTACCAAAAAGATGAATTATCTACCAGAAAAGACGATTTTTCAACAAAAAATATATATTTTGAACAAATAGTTCAATTTTCAAAAAAAAGATTAATTTTCCACCAGAAGATACGAATTTTCAACGAATTACACAAATTTTTAACTAAATAGTTGAATTTGCAACTCAGAAACATCAAGTTTTAACTAAAAAGATGAATCTTCAACCAAAAAATTAATTTTTAACCAAAAACTTGAATTTCCAACCAAAAGTAAAATAGTTAAATTTCCATTAAAAAACGGAAATGTCAACGAAAAATGTAATAAATGAATTTTTAACTAAGAACGATCATTATTCAGCCAAAAATACAGTAGTTAAAGTTTCAGTTACCAAAAAAGACGAATTTAAAAAAAAATTCATAATTTTCCAACCAATAGTTGACTTTTTAAACTAATGAAGATAAATTTTCAACTTAAAATGCAATATTTAAATTTGTATCACAAAAAATGAATTTTCAGCAAGAACAAAAAACGAATTTTATACGAAACAGTTGAATTTTCATTTAAATAATCAAATTTTCAGCCAAAAAGATAAATTTTCAACCGAGAAAACTAAATTTTCTGCCAGAAAAGACGATTTTTCAATAAAAAAAATATATTTTCGACCAAATAGTTAAAAAAAATTTCGGAAATCTTACGAAATCCCCTGAAATTTCTGTAAATCCTTCCGAATCTTCGAAATCCCATTAAAACCCCCTGTTATTTTTCCCAATTTGTGAAAATCCTTTGGTATCACATAAAGTACCCGTTAAAATTCTTCGAAATCCCGTGACTTTTTTTTTAATTGGGCGAGATGATTTTTTCCCCCTACTTCTCTCACCTCTGCCACCCCTCCCATCCAGCACTTCATTTACCCTATATTCCCCCTTACTTCCCTTCCCTACTTCCTCTCCCCTACTCACCCTCACGTTCCTAATACTCCTCCCCTCTGTTTCCTTACTTCCCCTCTCCAGCCCTTACTTAACTTCCCCTCTTCTATTTCCCTTTCCATAACACCACTCCTCCATTACTATTCCTCCCCTTACTTCCCTCTTCTCTTCCCAAGTCTTCACTTATCCCACCTCTACTACCCCTCTTCATCCAGCACTTCCTTTACCCTAATCGC
>CAKNYM010049762.1:35511-53264 GCA_932195095.1 Andricus curvator
AGTGCCTTAAGAGAAATTTACAACATTGCATGATAAAATGTTTTAGTTATCATTTTTTATAGTTGAATTTGCAAATTTGATTTAATGAGTGGATGAAGCAATATTTATAATGTGATTATGATATATATATATATATATTATTTTCTTATCGATAATTAGAAATGAATTAATTATTAGTAACACAATACTCAATTAAATTAGAGAACTAAAAACCTAACTAGAAGTTATAATTCGAACGTGGAATTTTCATTTGTCAGTTTTTCCCTTTGGGAACAATTTCACCTATACATCATGTTTGAAGCAAGGATGATGTATATATTAGCAAACGTTTCGGAATATAATCTCTTGATTTTGAATAAGTTGTAAAGATTTGGTAAATCCCAGAAGAAATGTTCAATGGCGAAGTGGTAGTGATTCCTTTAAATTTATTGAGCATCTGATATTTATTTTTAACTATTGGCAAAATTGGTAGAAAGGTTGTGATCTTCTGAAAAAAAAAGATTGTATTCAAGTCAAGTGTCAAAAGGTCAGGGATGGAATTATCTTTGCTATTTAACGTATGGGTAGCAAGAACTGATAGGTTTCAGCGATAATATAAGGAAGACCTTATTCATTCCTGACAACGTCTACCAGACAATTGTTTAAAAATTTGAATGTGATGTGAACCATTTTGAAACCTGTCCGCTTTCCTCATCAGATTCAATCCTAATTATTAAAAATCATTGTAAAAACAAAGTATTATTTCAGGGCTAATTTCAGGTATAGAAATAAGACTCAGCAAAAAAAAAACAGATTCGAGTGGTACTAAAATGCGAACGCTAATGGGAACCCAGATTCATTTATTTCACATTGGAAATAACATCATGAAGTTAACCTACTCAAAAAACAGGATCCGCAGAAAATGATAACGTAAAAAAAAGAGATCTCTAGTTTTTTCAGTGATTAATAACGTGTCCTGACAGCTAAGTCAGTTGTAAAATATATGTGAAAGGATGTGATTAAAAAAAAGAAGATGGATTATTCAATGTACGAATGCTCATGTACATAGGGTGGAAAAAGTTTCTGTATGCAATAGTTAGAAGATTACATTTTGATTTAGTCATTATAAGAAAGTTAAAATTAGTTTGGAGAAGTTGTTTTTCAAATCATAACTAATATCTATTGAGTAAAGCAGTATTCCGAGAAGTATGACTAAGAGGGGGCATTTTTGAAAGTATCAAAGTTGCATTAGATATCAAACAATGGAGAGTATCATCTGGTGATGAAAAAGAACTTATGAAAAATGCTAAGCAAAGAATCCAACAACGATTTAAAGAAGAAACAGATTTGCTTGTAGATTATCTAAAGTCTCAGAAAACATGTGTTAATTGTGAATTGATTCAAAGATTTCAAGTTATCCTATTATAAAAAGTACATGCATTTCGGCTAACTTCATGCGTAGCCCCTAAACCCTATTGGTCAATTCAGTTAGCCATTGACATATAATGTAAGTAACAGCAGATCACAGTAGAATCAGCCAATCAGCTGTCGAGAATCGGGAGCAAGGTTCGATAAGTCGATAATGTAAAAAAGAGATTCGATAACTCGATAATTCAAGTAGGCGCAAATTTGAAAAGTCAACATTTCTGGATTAATTATTACAATGAATTAATAAAATAGTTGAAAATGAAGAATACAATAAAAAATAAGTCGAGTTAGTTATAATTCATTTTTAGTAACTCTAAACATAGGGGAAAGGGAAAAAACTGTTTTCAAAATGCAAAACAAAATCAAAATTTTTATTTATCTCGAAAACGATGAGAGATACGCGAAAACTGACAACATTTTCAGGGTTTCAAAGAGGGGAATCGCTTACGACCAAAATTTTAAGATTTTTGCAGAGGGGGTTTGTTTTTGACCAACTCGAAATAACCCAACTTAAAGATTTTTAAAATACAAAAAAATGAAATTTGTTAGTTATCTTGAAAACGACGAGAGATACGCGAAAACTGATAATATTTTCAGGGTTTTCTAAAGGGTTCGATCCTCGGCAACCTCGACGTAATCCAGTATACAGATTTTCGAAATTAGAAAAAATCAAAATTTTGAATTATCTCGACAACGGTTAGATGTACGTGAGAACTAAGTAAATTTTAAAGTTTTTGTGGAAGGGGTTTGTCCTCGACCAACTCGAACTAACCCAATAAAAAGATTTTTAAATACCAAAAAAAAAGTAACATTTTGAGTTTTCTTTGAAAATGATGATAACAGTAAACAGACTTAAAAACTTTTTAAATATCTAAAATTGAATCATCTTGAAATCGGTCAGATATTTGTAAAAACTAATAATTACAAGGAACTTTTCAAACTAAAAATATGCATTTTTCATCAAAATAATTGCATTTTTGGCTCAAAAAAAGACGAGAAGTGAATTTTCATCTTTAAAAAATAAATTTTATAACAAAAATGGAATAGCCACATTTTCAGTAAAAAAATTCATTTTTAACAAAAAAACTAATTTTCAACAAAATAGTTAAATTTTTGGGTAAAGAAACATACTTTTAGCTAAAATAATGAATCTTTAACCAAAAAAATGAATCTTCAACCGAAAAGATGAATTTTCTACCAAAAAAAGATACATTTTCAACAAAATATGTAAATGAATTTTCAACCAATCATATGAATTTTCAACCAAGAAGATTAAATGTCTACCAAAAAATATAAATTTTCGACGAAAAATATAAAAGTTAATTTTTCAGTTACATAATTAATTTTTAATTTAAAAAACCTAATTTTTAATCACAGAAATGAATTTTCAACCAAGAATATTAATTTTTTTTTAAATACATGAATTTTGAAACAAATTTTTAATTTGTAAAGGAATTTCCAACCAAAAAGGTGAATTAGTCTAGAATATTAATCTTCTTGGTGATCAATTCACCATTTTGGTTGAATATTAATTTATTTTGTTAAAAACTATATAAATTTTCAACTTAATAGCTGAATTTTCAAGTGAAGAAATTTAAAAAATTCATTTTCATCGAAAAAAATTCAGTTTCACCAGAAAAAAAACGAATTTTCAACAAAATAGTTCAATTTTTAAGCAAAAAATTTTTTTTTAACTAAAATAATGAATCTTGAACCAAAAAAAAAATTTTAACCCAATAGTTGAATTTTCAATTGAAAGAAAGGATTTTGTACAAAAAAAAAATTTTCAACAAAATAGCTAAATTTTCTACCAAACAAATGAATTTTTGACAAAAAAGAGAATAGTTCAATTTTCAGCAAAAAATCTAATTTTGAGACAAAAAATTAATCGTCAAGCAAAAAGATTAATTTTCTACCAAAAAATCTCAATTTTTAACAAAATAAATGAATTTTCCACAAAAAAAGTGAATTAATCACCAAGAAGATTAAGATATTCTACCATAAAAGACAACGTTTCAAGAAAATACAGAAATTTTCAAACAAATAGCTGAGTTTCCAATATAAATGTGAGATAAAACATGGTAGTTAAATTTTCAATTAAAAAAATTAATTTACAACAAAAATTTCAAAAAAATAGTTGAATTTTGAATTAAGAAGTTATCAAATCAAGCTACATAGGGACACAAAAATTCTGGAACCAATGCAAAATTGACAGAATGATTTGAGCAAGAACTTATTTAAATACCTGGTAAATACCACATTTTTCTGTTTTTCTAAGATGTATTCATATTGAAAAATGATAATTTTTAATAGAACTAGCAAAACTGAACCGGTTGTGGTAAGTTTTGGTTTTCAAAATTATTATTTAAATGTAAATATCGCAATGAAAATATGGAACAATGGTTATTTTTCATTTATTGCAAAAATACCATTTTGACCGTTATTTAACAATAATCTGGACTTTTTCTCAGTTGAATCATGAACATAAATAATGGGACATTTTTCTTAATCTTGAAGGTTAAAAATAAAATTTTGATATAAATGTAAACAAAATATTGGAAAATGAACCGAGTTTTTCCTAAAGAAAGGGTAATTATTGCGCGCGTAGCGCGCACAATGTTCTAGTTTTACAAACACTTGCTTGTGGCATTAAAATAGATGCTAACAAGTTTCACATACATGCAACAGAAACTGCTAAATTGTATATCAAATTGTATGATTGGTTCTATATGCCTGCATCTGTCCATAAAATACTTTTACATGGAGCAGAAATAATCGATAACTTTTCACTTATACCGATTGGTTTATTGTCAGAGAAAGCACAATAATCTCGTAACAAAGACTTTGGGCATTACAGAAAGTTCAATACCCAAAAATGTGGTAGAATTGCTACAAATACTGATTTAATTAATAAACTACTACTTTCTTCTGATTCCTAAATTTCTCATTTAAGATGCAAAATGAAAAATACTAAACTCGAAATGGATGAAGCAGCAACAGATATGTTAATCAATGAAAGAAAATCTGATGATAATGCAGGTTACAGTCACACTCGCACTTGTGATTTTTAATGGGTTGGGATCTGTGGCATGTGGGTTTCTTATTTAAAAATAAATTATCTATACACTTTTATGAAGTAATTTGATTGTAAAAAACAGTATCTACAAGTGAATTAGTTTTTAAACTATTATTGTAGTTATTATAACTACAAGAAAAACCTAGAAACACTACCCGAATCGGGTAGTGTCACGCCTACCCTGAAAGGGAAATGGTTTAATGGTATATATTTACTGTCGACGATTCGGTCGCTAATTTGCAGTCCCCTTCAGAGGCTTCCAAATAAAAAATAATAAACAGATTAACAAGGTGTGGTAAAATAACGTAACATAAAAAGACATTCTTTTACTAAAACATTTTACCTCAAGTGACTGTGGGTTTATATTTCGAGTGTTATAGGTTAGGATTTATCAATGTGGGGTTTGTGGGTACGAGGTTTATTCTCCAGGGTTTATTGGTTGGAATTTGTCGTTTAAGAGTTTAGGAGTGTATTCTACAGGATGTATAGGTTAACATTTAGGGGTTTAAGATTTATTTTGTTGTTTATTGGTTGGGATTTGTAGGTTTAGGGTTTATGGTTTGGGATTTTTGGGTTTAGGGTTTATGGGTTGGGATTTATGGGTTTAGGGTTAGTTTTTTTCAGGAATCTGAGTCTCGAGTTCAATGTTCAGGGATGAGGTTTCCTAACCCTAGAAGTCCACACATACTTGAGCACTCATCGAGTCCACACTGGGGTCCAGTGGCCCCCATCAAGTTCAAGATGTGCCCTACGCCTCAAAAAATTATTTTTGTCAGCAGTGATGGTCATAATCTTATCCTGGGGATGTTTAGAGTATCTTAGGAACAAAAGTACTATACAAAATTTTTTATATACTTTATAATCAATTTTTCACAAAAAGAGTCCGAAGAAAAAAAGCGTAAAATCACGGAAACAGAGTTTAATTTTTAATTTTTTTTGTTTTAATTTTTTTTCCTAATTTCTCCTAGGGGTTTAAAGATGAAATGTTGGAGAATCAGAAAAAAAATGCCACTTCAATTCCTTTCAAAAAGTTGAATTATTCGGAGGGATGAAAAATGAGAGAATTCAAAAGTACAAAAACGTTATTTTTATTTAATGTGTCCTAAATATACAAAAGAATTGTTTCAAACGTTCAAAAAAGTAAAAAGGAATTGTATATATTGTTTTTTTGTTAGTCTTCAATTTATAAATGTTATTCGTGTGCAGACGCACAGTCAGTGCAGCGACCCGACCAGTGATCTTCACACATCGCACGTTGGCAAGAAGCGCAGCCGACCCGAGTTTAGCCGCAATTTAGCCTTATAGGCCACTTTTACCCAGAAATGTAATATACTATTTTTAAAGTAATATTTCATTAAAAATTTGCTGTTCACAGACAATTTTGCACAGAAGGAAACCAAAAATAATTAAAAAGAAAATTTCACTCATCGTACGAAAAAGTTACACTGAGTCCACACTGGGGTCCAATGGCCCCCACTCACGTTTTGCTTCTACCTTGCTTCCTACCTGAGGACTAACTGACGACGCCAAACTATGTGACCTGTCCTCAGATACCTAAAACGCATTTACATTGGGTCGAAACATCGATATTGATCTCTTTCTAAAAAGGGACACTCAAATGAAAAAGCTCTGGGGTCCAATGGCCCCCAGTGTGGACTTCTAGGGCTAAGTTTTCTAATTTAAAAAAATTAATTTTGACATTTAGGCGATGCGAGTCTCTTCAAAATTCAATTAGTAACATTTCTAAAAAAAATTATTCAATTCGATCAAGATTTGTGACCTCTAGGTGGTTTTCAACATTCCATCCCCCATTGTGGGGCGGTTTGAACGACTTAATTGACGTCTTAATAGGCTACACATGCCCTTTTTTGTAGGTATAATAATGCTAGTTCTTGTTAATTGTGTTAAATAAAAAAAATTTATTTCAATCATAATGCGTACAAGAAATACGAACTGGATAGTTATTTACTGAATCACGCAATAGACACGAGCGTAATCGAACCGAAGATTAGTTGTCGCGTAGATTCATCTTTTCGGTGGGGTCATTCACTTCTTACTCATAAGCCAATTCTTTCTTCTGTCCCCGCACTAACTGCGCAGTAAACAAAACAAAGTCCGTTTAACTCGGAAATTTCTAGCAATAACGTGTTTTGTTTACACACCATTTAAACTGAATTACGATGACTAAACTTCAAGTTCTTTAATATCAAAAATACAAAGAACGAGAGACCTTGAACTTAAAGTTGTTTGAGTAGGTGTTTACTTTTACGCAGTTTTCCAAGAATATAACAAATTTTAATGACGTGTCGTCTAAGTACACATGTACGATGAACTCTGGAAATGAGGACACTGGCTTCTGTGAACATGACATAGCTAATGCTCTGTTATTTCCACCTTTTTTGCTTTCTCCAAAACTTTGACATCCATTTTGAACTCATTAAGAAATAATATTAATTTTAAAGAGGCCGAGTCTAAACGTCCGGATAGTCCGTACGTTTATGTACGTTTATGACGTTGTCGACTCTAAACGTATGGACCTGTAAAGGGGATGAAGAAGCTAAAAAAGGGATGGAGGAGCTGGAAAAGGGAAGGTGCCCCCTTCCCTTTTTCAGCTCCCCCTTCCCTTTTCCAGCTCCACCTTCTCCTTGTCAGGTCCGGACGTATAGATACTACCTTTAAACAAATATTTGAAGAAATAAAAAAAAAAGAAATTTCTTCCCCTACACGGTGTTTCTCGTGTGACTTCAACCCAAAAGGGCTTTCACCTCTCTTTTTTTTCTAACATTATTTTTGTGATACCCTGCGATCCTTTTAGGATCAAAAAGAAAAATATCGCTTGATTTTTCATTTTTTCTTCGGAGGTTTATTAGATATATTTTCATGGAAACAATAAAATAGGTAAATCCTTAACCAATAAAATTAATTTTTAACTAAGTAACTCAACTTTCAATCAATTAGTTGAGTTTTCAACAAAAAAGTTGTATTTTCAACCAATAAAATGAATTTTTAACAATGTAGTTCAACTTTCAACCAAGCAGTTGAATTTTAAAACCGAGAAGAATTATTTTCTACAAAAAAAAGCAATTTGTAACAAAATACATAAATTCACAACCAAGAATGGAATATTAAAACTTTGACTTGAAAAAATTAATTACCAACCAAAAAAAGAAATGAACATTCGACAAAGTGGTTAAATTGTTCAGCAACATATTTCAATTTTCAACTAAAAAGATGAATTTTTAAGTAAGATGATTAATTTTTTACTATAAAAGACTATAAAACGATGAACTTTCAAACAATCTTAATTTTCTACAAAAAAAAATATGAATTTTCACCCAAAATAAAATAGTTGAATTTTTAGTTCGAAAAATTAACTTTTAACAAAAAAATTAATTTTCAACAAAATAGTTATATTTTCAACCAAACCATTTTCAACTAAAATCAAGAATCATCGAAGAGAAAAATGAATTTTCAACCAAGTAGTGCAATTTTCAACGGAAAAGATAAGTTTTCAACTAACAATGTAATAGTTAAATCTTCAGTTAAAAAAATTAATTTTCAATCAAACAAAAAAACGTATTTTCAAGAATATAGTTAAATTTTCAACAAAAGAATAAATTTTCTACCAAAATAGATGAATAAAATTTGCAATCCAAACAGAAGAATTTTTAACATAACAGATGAATTTGCAATCAAAAAATGACTTTTCAACGAAACTATTAAATTTCTTACAAATTAGATTAATTTTTCATCAAAAACTCGACTTTTCGACCAAAAATATGAACTTTCAAGAAGGAAGATTAATTTTCTATCGAAAAAGACGAGTTTTCAACAAAATACATGAATTTTCAACTGAAGCAGATCAATTTTTTTTCTGATGTTACATTTTGGCTGTTACTGGTCAAATAATTTTCTGGAGAAACGAGAAAAAATCTGCCTCGGCCCGGAATTGAACCGGGAACACTGTGGCCTCGGTGGCGTAATTGGTTAACGCTCCACTCGTTACAGTAATTTTCCGGGTTCAAATCCGGACCGAAGCAGATTTTTTCTCGTTTCTCTATAAAATTATTTGATCAGTAATCGGCAAAATAAAACACAAGAAATTAATTAAAAAATGAAATAGTTAAATTTCTAGTAACAAAAATTAATTTTCAGGAAAAATGAACAAAAAATTTTCAACAAAATAGTTAAAAGCTATTTGGATTACCGATAAAAATGAATCTAAATTACCTGGATTAAAAGTTAATTACTTGGATTACCTAAACTACTTCTGGATTACAAGTGTACTACTGTGGATTAAAAGAGGATTACCGCGGATTTGAACTGAATTACTCCAGATTAGAACTATATTACTCTGGATTACAAGTGGATTACTTCAGAATACTAAAATAGCTTGGATTGCTTTGGATTACAAGTGGATTACGGCGGGTTTCACTGGATTACTCGATTACACCGGATTACCAGTTCGATTAATCGAACAGTTCAGCGAATTACCCGAGTTTTTTACAGATTTTTTAGATATAAGTTTTTAGCAAAAAATGGAACAGTTGAATTTTTAGTCAAGAAAATTACTGTTCAACAAAAAAACCCACAAATTTTCAACAAAATAGTTGAAAATAATTTGGATTTGCGACGTAAATACTCAGAACTACCTTGATTAGGCTGGATTATAAGTTAATTACATGGATTATCTAAATTACTTTGAATTATCTTGATGACAAGTGGATTACTTTGAATTATATTTTGTATTACAAGTGGATTACTCCAGTTTAGAACTGGATTACTCTAGATTACGAGATAATTACTTGTATTACCTAAATCACTTCAAACTATCTAGCTTAAAAATGGATTACTCTGGATTATTATGTGGATTATAAATGAATTACCTCAATTACTCCGAATTGTCTGAATTACAATTTTATTATGGCCGATTACAAGTGTATTAATGTGGATTACTAGTGGATTACTGAAGATAAGAACTGGATTACTCCAGTTTAGAAGTGGATTACTCTGGATTATAAATGGATTACGCTGGATAACAAATGGATTACTTTGGATTATATGCAGATTACAAGTGGATTACCTGAATCACTCCAAATTCGCTGGATTACACCTGTATTAAGGTGTATTACAAGTTGATTACTAATTATGGAAATTGGAATATTCCCGGTTAGAGATGGATTACTCTAGATTACAAGCGAATTACTCCGGAATATTGGGATTATTGGAAATACTTCGCGATACAAATTGATTACACTGGATTACAGTGGATTACTCGGATTCAAGCGGATTGCTAGTTCGGATAACCGACCTTTCCAGCGAATTACCAGAGCTTTTTTACAGATTACTCTGGATTATAGGTAGATTACTTGAGTTTCTGGGAATTTAATGAATCACAAGTGTATTATCATGCATTAGAAGTGGATTACGGCCAGCCATTTTGGATGAAAATTCAAGAAGTTAGAGCATTTTCAAAATTGTTGTGACCACTTTTTTTATTTAAAAATTCTAATTACGGTTATTAGTGGTACTCAAGAAGAAAACTATTTATCCTCATGACATTTTTGGGTAAAAAAAATTACCGGAGTTATAGCATTAACAAAATTCCAAAAATCTGCCCGCTTCGCGGGCACATTCTCATCGCGCGCTTCGCGCGCGGCTCGCTTCGCTCGCAAGTTTGGGCGCGCCTAGGGCGCGCAACTGTTGGATCTCGCGCTTCGCGCTCGATCATATATTTATCTCGCGCTTCGCGCTCGATTTTGTATTCACCTCGCGCTACGCGCTCGGGCGTATCTACATCGCGCTTTACGCTCGGTTGCTCTAGATTTTTCAACTTCGTGTTCGACTTCGATGAAAAGAAAAAGTTTGTTTGAAAATATTATAAAATTATCAAAACCTCTACATATTAAGTGATTGTTAAATTTGTTTTTATTTTAGACTGAAAAGGAACTTCATTTACTCAAGGTTCTATCGACCTTAAGGAACACATTCTCATCCAGACACTCGCGCTTCGCGCTCGATATTTGATTTGAAAATCATTTGAACCTTGCGTTCCACGCTCGGTTCTGTGCATTTGATTTTTCTATTTTCAATGCTGTTTTTTACGAATAAAACAAAAACTACGCGTCATATCAAAAAGTGAATGATAAGAAATTTGTAGATCTTTTTTGGGTGCACAATTTTGGTGAAATGATCTTTTCTCGTATCTTGCATAGTTTCACAGCAAAATGGAATTTTTGATTATTTTTTTGTGCGATCAAAATTTGAATTTTTTATTTTTCGAAAAATTCAAAAAGTTGTTATGAAAATATTATAGGGCGTTCAAAAAGCAACGTTTTTCTCCTCTTGACTTTTTTTCATATCGTGCGTTTTTCGGCTTAAAATGTACATTTTCGTTTGTTTTTTGGAATTTTGAAAATGCTATAACTCCAGTAATTTTTGTTTTATCACGAAAAGTCATTAGAATATTTTGTTCGTCATTTTGCTTACTACTAATAACCATACATAGAATTTTTAAATCTTCAAAAAAAGTGGTCTTAAAAATTTTCAAAATGTGCTCACTTTTTGAATTTTCATCCAAAATAGCTGGTTAACGAACTCGTTCTCTATTTTTCGGCCATAAAAAAGTGTGCCAAAGCTCAATCAAATCTGATCATTTTTTCGAAAGTTATCGTGGCTACAGACAGACAGACAGACAGACAGACAGACAGACAGACAGGCAGACAGACAGACTACAGACAGACCTTGGTAAAAACCGTTTTTTCTGGCTCAGGGGGTCTCAAAACGTGGAGATTTGATGAAAACCGACTATGTCAAATTTTACATAAAACCAATACCTTCTCATTAGAATGAGAATGTAAAAAACAAACGAGAATGTACATTTTAAGCCAAACAACGCACGCTATGAAAAAATGTCAGGAGAAGAAAAACGTTGCATTTTGAACACCCTAGAAGATTATCACAACAACTTTCTGAATTTTTTTGAAAAATCGAAAATTCAAATTTTGACCGCACAAAAAATAATGAAAAATCAAAAATTCCATTTTTCGGTCAAACTATGCGAAATATGAAAAATGTGAATTAACAAAAATTGTGCATTCAAAGAAGATCTACAAATTTGTTATTCATCACTTTTTTATAGGACACTTAGTTTTTGTTTTATTTGTAAAAAACAGCATTAAAAATAAAATTAGCTGTGAATTCGATGTCGAGTGTTTTCATTTTTTTTTGTATTTATAATTATATGGTGCTCATTTCATGAGAACTTTGTTTCCCGTTAGCAAATGTATTTGCTTCCTCATAGAGGAAGCATTAGTGATTTTTTTGAATAATAGACAAACCAGAGTCTTCATTTTGATCAATTTAAAAATAGAAATTGACAAAAAATACAAAATCACAAAATAATACAAAAAAATGTTTTAATACAAAGACAAATCAGAAAAATAAAATTATGTATTCGAAATTATCATTTTTCGAGCTGGAAAAGGGAAGGGAAAAGTTCTGTCGCACCCTATCCCTTTCCCAGCTTTATGATTTCTTTACAAAAATTGTCAGAATTATTCTATTTAAAAATTTATGATCAAAAAGTTTTTTGAACAATTTTTCATCATATCGATAATCGAAAATTCGACTTAAGTTGCCTGTGGAGCGGGTCGACAATCGAATTTTCTTCCCCAGGGTAGAAAATTCGATTTTCGACCCGCTTCATAGGCATCGAAAGTCGAATTTTCGATTGAGGTATGATGAAAAAAGTTTTTCTGCTTGAAACAGATGTTTCAAATATTATAAATGAGCATAACTTGCTTAATCATCAATAAAGTGTACTAATATTATAGATCAATCGATTTACCTCGAATGAAGGAATCTTTTTCGTTCTTGCATCAATTTTGAATTATGTTAGTGAAAAAAGTTTTACTATAAAAACCGTGTTTTCAAATATTATGCATTACCATACCTTCCTTACTCTTCAATAAAATGTATCAATATTATAGGTCAATCGATTCGTCTTGAATCAACACAGTTTTTCTATGCTCGCATCAACTTTAAATTATGAGATGGAGAAAATTTTTACTATAAAAATCAATTTTAAAAATATATAAATTACCATAACTTCCCCAATCTTAGATAAGATATATTAATATTATAGGTCAATCGATTCGTCTCAAACCAAGGAATCATTTATATTCTTGCATCAACTTTGAATTATGTTGAAGAAAAAAGCTTTACTATAATAACCCGTATTTTCAAATATTATGCATTACCATAGCGTCATTACTCTTCAATAAAATGTATCAATGTTATGGGTGCATCGATTCGTCTTGACTCAACACAACTTTTGTATTCTCCCATCAACTTTAAATTTTAAGAATGAGAAAATTTTTACCATAAAAATCGATTTTATAAATATATCAATTACGATACCTTCCCATTGTAGTTCAATCGATTCGTCTCGAACCAAGGACTCTTTTATGTCCGTGCATCAATTTTGAATTATGTTAAAGAAAAAAGTTTTACAATAAAAAACCGTATTTTCTAATATTATGAATTACCATAGCTTCCTTACTCTTCAATGAAATGCATCAATATTATAGGTCAATCGATTCGTCTCGAATCAACACATCTTTTCTGTTCTTGCATCAACTTTGAATTATGTTAATGAAAAAAGTTTTACTATAAAAAACCGATTTTCAAAATATATAAATTGCCATAGCTTCCCTAATCTTTAATAAAATTTATTAATATTATAGGTCAATCGATTCGTCTCAAGCCAATGAATATTTTATGTTCTTGCATCAACTTTGAATTATGCTAATGAAAAAAGTTTTACTATAAAAAACCGTGTTTTCAAATATTATGCATTACCATAGCTTTCTTACTCTTCAATAAAATGTATCAATATTATAGGTCAATCGATTCGTCTTGAATCAACGCAATTTTTCTATTCTCTCATCAACTTTAAATTATGAGATGGACAAAATTTTTACTATAAAAATCGATTTTAAAAATATATAAATTACCATAACTTCCCTGATCTTTAATAAAATGTATTATTATTATAGGTCAATCGATTCGTCTCGAACCAAGGAATCTTTCATATTCTTGCATCAACTTTGAATTATGTTAAAGAAAAAAATTTTACTATAAAAAACCGTATTTTCAAATATTATGCATTACCATAGCTTTCTTACTCTTCAATGAAATGTATCAATATTATTGGTCAATCGATTCGTCTTGAATCAACACAACTTTTCTATTCTCGCATCATCTTTAAATTATGAGATGGAGAAAATTTTTACTATAAAAATCGATTTCAAAAATATATAAATTACCATAACTTCCCTAATCTTTAACAAAATGTATTAATATTATATAGGTCAGTCGATTCGTCTCGAACCAAGGAATTTGTTTGTTGTTCTTGCATCAACTTCAAATTATGTTAAATAAAAAAGTTTTACTATAAAAAACTGTATTTTCAAATATTATGCATTACCATAGCTTCCTTACATCTTTTCTATTCTCGCATTATCTTTAAATTATGAAAAAGAAAAAAATGTTGTTATAAAAATCGATTTTAAATATAATATAAATGACGATAACTTCCTTACTCTTTAATAAAATGTAATCGATTCGTCTCGAACCAAGGAATCTTGTATATTCTTGCATCAACTTTGAATTATGTTGATGACAAAAGTTGTTCTCTTAAAAAAGAGGTACAAATTCGTTATTGATCATTTTTTGATAGAATGCGTAGTTTTTGTCTTAATCGTGAAAAGTAACATTAAAAATAAAAAAATTAAATTTTTGGAAAAATGATAGACACAAATTGTGCATTCAGAAAGGATCTACAAATTTGTTAGCAATCACTTCTTGATAGGCGGCGCAGTTTTTGTTTTAATCGTAAAAAATAATGGAAAACATTGATATAAAAAAGTTTCTAACCCAAAAAAGAGCTGCAAATCTGTCAACGATAATTTTTTTAAGGACGCGTAGTTTTTGTTGTAATCGTAAAAATAGCATTAAAAATGAAAAAAATTAAATTTTTGGAAAAAGCACACAAGAGATGAAAAAAAATGAAAAGACAAAAGTTTTTTGACCAATAAAGGTCTACTTGTTATACAATTTTGTTATAAAAATACATTTAAAGGAAAAAAATTAACTTTTTGGAAAAACGATACATGCTACAATAACATTTTATGTATAATAAAAAAATTGTTTTTATGTTTATAGGATGCGCACTTTTTCCAATCATAAAAACAAGGCAATGAAAATACATCTGTTTTAATACCAATGTATAATATGAATTGTAATAATAAACATTTATTGAAATGATATACAATTTTCAGTGTAGCTGCGGATAAAATTTAATGCAAAATGAGGAACAGATGATAAAGTAATCATGATAAATAAAATGTGTACTTCACTTTGCAATATCTAAATAAGCAATCCCAGGCCGCGATACAGAAATAAATATAATATACATGTGACATAATAGTGTTGCATAATGTAGAAAAGTTCGCATTTTGGATAAAATCGAGTGCGAAGCACGAGATAGGTGATGAGAATGTATTCCTTAAAGCCGAAAGAGTTTTAACAGAAGAGAATTCAATAAAAAATACTAAAAATAAAATACTAAAATAATAAATAAAAAAACTGAAATAATTAAAAACACTAAAAATAAAAAAATCGCGCGCTCATATATTTCGGGCTTGGACCAAAGAGCGTTGGTCTAACTGCGAAGGGACCGGTCGATCCTAGGATGGACAGCTCATCGCGCTTAGACCGTAACACATGCATAAGTCATACTGGCTACTGGACCATAATGAGCATTTCCCGTCTGGATGATTTTTTGAATAATAAAAGAAAATAATAAAATAGAGACGAATTTATGAGCGAAGTCTTGAAAAGTACATCCTATATGTTTGGTATATAAAAAGTTAAAAACGGACCCGCTATTATGGGATTTGAGCGCTTTAAATTAACGATGACCTAGGCATTGACTGACGTTTACAACCCGGAGTTCGTTTCTAAACTGATACTGCTCACGGATATGTATAAGGAGGAGTTAAACCTCGAGTTAAACGTTGCCAGTAAATCCAGGGGATGTATAACAGAGGATTTATGTATGCCGTAAATTATAATAAATAAAGTTTACAGTATCAGGCGAGAAATCTGATGTAACTGTAATCTTTTTATTATAATTAATAAAAATATATAGTCACCAGTGTTGGGCAAGTTATTTTTTTTTTTTTTGAGTAACTTCAAGTAAGATTTTTCAGCTACATGTTTTAACCAAACAGTTGTATTTTTACCCAAAAAATATGAAATTTCTTTTACCAGAAAAAATGAATTTTTATGCCAAAAGGGCGAATATCCGACAAAAAAGTTAATTTGCAGCCAAATTTGGACTTTCTATCAAAATTCTTTCATTTTTAACAAAATACATAAATTTTCAACCAAATAGTTGAATTTTCATACCGAAAATATTAATATTCAAGAAAAAATTTAATTTTCAATTAAATATTTGAATTTCTAGTAGTTAGTCAACAAAAGAGTTGAATTTTCGACAAAAAAGATAATTTCCCACCAAATTTGAACTTTCTATCAAAATATTTTAATTTTTTACAAAATACATGAATTTTCAACCAAATGGTTGAATTTCCATGCCCAAAATATTAATTTTCAACAAAAAAGTTAATTTTAAACCAAATAGTTGAATTTTCTAGCATTTCCCAACCAAAAAGACGAATTTTCTACAAAAGAGTTAAATTTCCGACAACAAAGTTAATTTTCGACCAAATTTGGACTTTCTACCAAAATATTTAAATTTTTGACAAAATACATGAATTTTATACCAAATAGTTGAAATTTTATACGAAAAATATTAATTTTTACTAAAAAAGTTAATTTTCAACCAAATAGTTGAATTTGCTAGCATTTTCAAACCAAAAAGACGAATTTTCTACAAATGAGTTAAATTTTCGACAAAAAAGTTAATTTTCCACCAAATTTGTACTTTCTACCGAAATATTTAAATTTTTTATAAAATACATATATTTTCAACCAAATAGTTGCATTTTCATACCGAAAATATTAATATTCAAGAAAAAATTTAATTTTCAATCAAATATTTGAATTTTCTAGTAGTTTCAAACCATAAAGACGAATTTTCTACAAAAGAGTTGAATTTTCGACAAAAAAGATAATTTATCACCAAATTTGAACTTTCTATCAAAATCTTTTAATTTTTTACAAAATACATGAATTTTCAACCAAATGGTTGCATTTTCATGTCCAAAATATTAATTTTCAACAAAAAAGTTAATTTTAAACCAAATAGTTGAATTGTCTATCATTTTCAAACCAAAAATACGAATTTTCTACAAAAGAGTTAAATTTCCGACAAGAAAGTTAATTTTCGACCAAATTTGGACTTTCCACCAAAATATTTGAATTTTTGACAAAATACATTAATTTTAAACCAAATAGTTGAATTTTTATACGAAAAATATTAATTTTTACCAAAAAAGTTAGTTTTCAACCAAATAGTTGAATTTTCTAGCATTTTTCAACCAAAAAGACGAATTTTCTACAAATGAGTTAAATTTTCGACGAAAAAGTTAATTTTCCACCAAATTTGGACTTTCTACCAAAATATTAAAATTTTTGATAAAATATATGAATTTTAAACTAAGAAGTTGAATTTTTATACGAAAAATATTAATTGTCACCAAAAAAGTTAATTTTCAACCAAATAGTTGAATTTTCAAACTAAAAAGATGAATTTTCGACCAAAAAGTTAATTTTCGGCCAAATTTGACTTTCTATCAAAATTCTTTAATTTTTAACAAAATAAATACATTTTTAACCAAATAGTTGCATTTTCATACCGAAAATATTAATATTCAAGAAAAAATTTAATTTTCAATCAAATATTTGAATTTTCTAGTAGTTTCAACCCATAAAGACGAATTTTCTACAAAAGAGTTGAATTTTCGACAAAAAATATAATTTTTCACCAAATTTGAACTTTCTATCAAAATATTTTAATTTTTTACAAAATATATGAATTTTCAACCAAATGGTTGCATTTTATGTCCAAAATATTAATTTTCAACAAAAAAGTTAATTTTAAACCAAATAGTTGAATTGTCTACCATTTTCAAACCAAAAATACTATTTTCCGAAAGAAGATTTACATTTCCAACAAAAAAGTAAATTTTTTAAACCAAATAGTTGAATTTTCTAGCATTTTCCAACCAAAAAGACGAAT
>CAKNYM010049762.1:55912-71315 GCA_932195095.1 Andricus curvator
TGTATTTCCAAGATTAAAGAAGTTTTCCCTATATAAACAAGATAAACGATATATTTTGAAAAATTATAAATAGGTATTGCTAGATCACGAGTGGTCATGAAAGGTTCTTCAATAGGTCAATCTACGCGTCTCGAAAACATGAACAAATATGTCATATGCAGTCTTGTTGTATTTTCAGGATTCAAAAAGATTTTCTCGTATAAACAAAATAAACAATATATTTTGAAAAATTATAAATAGGTACTGCTGGATAATAAGAGGTCATGAAAGGTTATTCAATAGGTCAATCGATGCGTCTCGAAAACGCGAACAAATGCGCCAGATACAGCCCTGTTTTATTCCTAATATTTAAAAAAATTTAAAGGTATTTTAATTAAACTAACGTTTGTTATAAACAACTTATCAGATCAATTTGAAAATATTGATGTTTAATATACGGATGAATAAGTCAATTTCTCATTCTGACTATTTAAGAACAACTAGATATTGACATTGTAGCAAAATTGTTCCTTGTTTATGTGGTAAAAATGTGTTTTACAGTTTTACTGATACAAAAATTAGAAAAAATAAAGTTTGATTTTAATAATCTGATTATAGATTTTTCTTCTTGAAAAATTTTATTGTTCATTTCGTTCTATGATTAAAAAAAGTTTTTTAGCGAAATGTACCTGTATTATTTCTGATTTTTAAAATCTCCAATCATAAGATTATTATCTGATCAGTTAATGATTAATTGTATCATTAGAAACTTTTATAAAATCAGAAATTATTATAAACTAGCTGTCACCCGCTGGATTTTTGACTTTTTGAAATTAAGAATGTTTTTTTTAATGGCCGGGGCATAAATTTGTGTTTTATCGAAAAAATGTTGTAAGACATACCAGATATAAAATCAAAAACAACATTCTTGGTGTTCGCACCTTCGGTTTGAAGTCATTTGACCATTTTTGAAAATGCTAATTTTGTCACTTTATTTGTGTAAATATTATTGCGCGCAAAAATAAATTGAAACATCCAAGCTAAGTTCTTCGGGTTTTTCCTAAAAAAATTAGTTGCACTGGTTGGTACAAGTTCCAGAAATTTTTGTAAATACCCAATTAATAATTCTTCATACGAAAAAGAAATACAAAGAAATAGTTTTTTCAAAAAGAAATAGTATCATTATGAGCTTAAAGAAACTGGAAATTCGAGTGGAGTAATTAAAGAATTGGGAATGGATGGAAAGGAAAGAAAAAAGGATATAAATTTTCGGCAAATTACAAAGTGTTTTGCATATTTTTGCACACGCGAGCAAAAGTAAAGCAGTTGCAGATAAAAAATTACTTATCTTCAAAAAAGATTGTGAGTAATAAAAAATATTTACGAAACGCTTCCACGCATTTGAAATTACTTTGTCTATCTAATCTTAGATGTATACCATAAAAAAATCACTGAACAAATTTAAGAACCTGTTTAGATAGTGTTTATTAAAAATAGCTTTGTGTACTATAAATATTCTTTCTTGTATTATGTCACTACTTATGACTGTGTTGATTAATATTCCTTATAATTATGTAAATTGGTAAAGAAATTTGAATATTGGATGTTCCTCTCACCAAGCGAGACTGAACAATAAATAGGGTGGTCCAAAAAAGAATTGGAAATTTTTTTTCTCGAATTTTTACGCATTTCGCGTGGAAATTTGTTCGAATCAAGACAGAAATGATTCCATTTTTTTAAAATAATATTTAGAGGCGGCTTTAGCCCCATGAATTTTAACACGTATTTCACATAAGAAAAAAAGACTGTAAATTTTATTCAGAATGGTTAATATTAGCTGAACCGAATTGGAACTCAACATTTTTCTTCAAAATTAGCCATAGAATACGAAAAAAACATTACTTTTTGAATATCACTCCCATGAGTTTGTTGTATAGGGTCCCAAAAAACCCCATAGGTGAAAAATGGTTTTTGCTAGTTTTTGGCTCTAATTATGATTTTTTGCGTTTTTTTAAAGCACATTTTTTATAATACATAAAATACTACTTTATACTGCTAATTATATGTTGACATAAATTGTTTAAACAATTTATTCTTGTTTTTAGCAAATTCCTCTTGGAATAGAGATAGAAAATCGCAGTTTTTTCCCAAATGTTCCACTTTTTGTCCAATTTTCAATTAGCGTGAGGTAATAAATAATGAATGTTAATAAACATAATTGTTTAAATAATTTATTATCACTGTTCATAATATTCTCTTTAAATAATGCTAGAAATTGCGGTTTTTTCTGAAATTTTCAACTTTTTGTACACTCTTCACTTAGAGTGAGTTAACATTAAATTATATTTAGCAAAAATAATTGATTAAACAAATTATTATTGTTTATAACTATCTTCTCCTATAGAAATGCTATATAGATGCGGTATTTTCTAAAATTTCCAACTTTTTTTCATCTTTTCACTTAGAGTGAGATAATGATCAATACAAGTTAACAAACATTATTGTTTAAATAATTTATTGTTGTTTATAACAATCTTCTCCTATATTAATGATAGATAGTTGCGGTTTTTTCTGAAATTTTCAACTTTTTGTCAACTTTGTACTTAGTGTGAGGTAATAATTAATGCAAGCTAAAAAAATTATTGTGTAATTAATTTATTATTGTTTATAACTATCTTTGATAAGATAAGTGCTCGAAAGTTGTGGTTTTCCTGAAATATTTACCTTTTTCTTGCCTTTTTAGTTATGAAAAAATAATAAATAAACATTAAAAAGATTCTCCAGGGAATCTCCTGTAAATGAGGAGGGCGGGGGGGGGGGGGGATATTAAAATATGTGCAATACCAAAATTTTCTTTTACACTTCGCTATAAACTTCTTGTTGTAATACAAAATAAAACTTTTACAAGTCATTTACAGACCTAGTCCTTCCACCTACTCCTAATTATTCTATTATTTATTTTTGTCTCTTGTATGAAAGCAAAAATAAGTCACTTAAAACAATAAAATATTACTTAAAAAATGAATCTTATTGAGGTTCACTTATTATTTGTTTATAACTAAAAAGTCAAAGTTAGACCTAAAGATTTAAAAAAAAAACTTTCTGGCATTACTCTCAGAAAAGATAGTTATAAACAATGAGCAATTGTTTAAATAAGCATGTTTCCTAACTTCCGTTAGTTATTACCTCATTAAGTGAAAAGAAGACAAAAATTTTAAGAGTTCAGAAAAAATCGCAACTCCTCATCACTCATCTAAGATAGTAATAAACATTAATAAATTATTGGAATAATTATTTTTTCTAAATTGAATTAATTATTAACTCACTTTAAGTGAAATGTAGACAAATAGTTGGAAATTTTAGAAATAACTGCAACTTTCTAGCATTATTCAAATGAATATTATCAAAAATAATAAAACATTATTTAAACAGTCAATTTTCTTAACTTTAATTAATTATTTGCTTCACTATAATTGGAAATTGGACAAGAAGTGGAAAATTTGTGAAAAAATTGCAATTTTCTAGCATTATTCTAAGAGAATATTATTAAAAATATAAATAAATTGTTTAAAAAATTATGTTTATTAACAATAGTTAAGTATTACCTCAGCCTAATTGAAAATTAGACAAAGGTTGAAAATTTAAAAAAAAACTCGACTTTCTAACTCTATTCTAAGAGAAAATTGCTCAAAACAATAATAAATTGTTTAACAAATTTATGTCAACATTTAATTATCAGTTTAAAGTAGTATTTTATGTATTAGAAACAATTTGCATTAAAAAAAACCGCAAAAATCATATTTAGCGCCAAAAACTCGCAAAACCCATTTTTTCACTTATGGGGTTTTTTGGGGCCCTATAAAACAGACTTATGGGGGTGATATTTAAAAAGTAATATTTCATTAATATTCTATAGGTAATTGTGAAGATAAATGTAGAGTTTCAACTCGTTTCACCTAATATTCACGATTCTGAATAAAATTTACAAAAACGTTTTTTTTATGGGAAATACACGTTAAATTTCATGGGGCTTGAGCAACATTTAAATATCATTTTTTTTAAATTCGAAAAAAAAGTTTTGGACCATTCTACTGAACAAGAAATGAGACGAGCATATGATTACTATCAACGATTTCAGTCTAATGAATTAAAAATTTGGAAACCGCTAAGAAGAATGATAAATCAAGGAAAAGATATCAAAAAACATCTCCGCAAAATTCTGGCAAAGAAAAAATTTGATTGGTACATAATGAAGACCATTTTCTTCCAGAAACAAAAGTTATATCCGCAACTTCAATTTTCAAGAACAAAATTTTGAAACATACGAAAAAACAAGGGTTGATCAATAATAATAAATATTAATCGATCTAACAAAGAAGAATAAGAGAAGAACGAAAAAGGATCGAAAAGCTTTTAATTAGAAGGAAGCTTTATTCAGAGGGTAGTATTTAAACACCCTCCCTTCTAAATAAACCATATCCCCTAGCCAAGTGATATCAAATTTCAGGAAGGTCTTTCACAAACACACAAATCTCAAATTGCACTAGTCTCTAATTATACTTAGACTGAAAATTAATCAGTGATGGGTAAGTTTTGTTTCAAAAGGAACTAGTTATGTTACCGTTACATCGCGAAAAAAGTAACTAGTTATCGTGACTATCGTTACTTTTTTAGTTACTTTATTTAATTTTACTTTTTACTTTTCTTGAATTATTTTTATTTTTACCTTATTTATTTTTACTTTATTTAATATATACAGTGAACTCTTGCCTATTCCAAGGGCCGCGACACGTAAACATCTGGATATTTCAAGGCTGGAGGGGCCCCCACCTCTACCGCGAGTCGTCGGATGATTTTTGTCAAGCGACGTTCATTGGCTGATCCAGCCTTGTATCGATGCGCGCGCAGTCAGCATGTGTGCGTCCTTGCATTTGCGCATTGAGTATTTTAGCATGACGTCACGATCATGATAGGAAAGGTGGAAATGTCAGGAAGGTTAGCTCGAAGGTTAGCATAGTTGTCACATGTTGACATGGGAATAATTTTAGAAAAAAACTTCTAAACGTAAAACTAAGTTATAAATGTCTGAATAGTGATATTTTTAAAGTTTAGAATGCATTTGCGCAATTCTGTTTCATCCTTTTATCGGTTGAAGACCTTTCAGTTTCACGAAATACAATCAACTATCCGAAATTTGAGGTGAGAGTACCCGATTCTGATCGAATCGATCTGATACACTAGCCTCAAATTTGGGGTATTTTGTTTTACTTCGTTACACTGAAAGGTCGTCAATCGATACAAGAATGGAACATGACTGAGAAAATACATTCTACACTTGACAAATATTACTATTCGTACATTTATTACTTACTTTTACGTTCAGAATATTTTCTGGAAAAAGTTGTCTGCATTCCCATGACGTCATGCTAAAATAATCAATTCAAGCCATCGAGGGTTTCCCGCTCTTTGGGCCTCTGGACCGTGGTGGGAGTTGACGGAACTTGGAATAAGTAAGCCTTGGAATAGGTACGCCTTGGAATAAGCAAGAGTTCACTGTACAAAGGAAAATAATTAACGCTTATTTCTATATGTATTCTTTGTTTATTTTTAACATAAATAATTGTTCGAAATTTTCGTTCAATCTGCCTTTTCTCGAGTTCAATAAAAAGATTCAAATGTATTGAATTCTAAACAGCCACCAGCTTAGATTTTTTTTCTTTTTCATTTGTTTATTTGAAAAATTTCCATTGCAAATATGAAAATTGTGACATTTTTTACATAAAATTTTGTTAGGCTTTACTAACTGCTTTAATAATTAACACTAACTAGGATTATATAATAATAATATATTCATAATTTTTTTAAATCTTGAATTAATATTGAAGGAATTAATGTAAAAAATAAAGTAATTACAAAAGAACGATTTATTTTAGACCACAGCAATCTGTTAAAATCCGTAGAAATCCCTTCAAATCTTTCAAATGGTTATAAATATTTAGAAATCATTTAAAATCTACAATAAATGCCTTAAATCTTGTAAAATTTCTTGACATTTTTGGGAATCTTACACAATTCTTTTACATCTCTTGAAATTGTTTAAAATTGAATTACTTCAAAATATTTCAATACGGAACTAAAATCTTTAGAATCCTCTGATATTTTTGTAATTTTTACATATCCCTTGACATTCTTTAAATCTATAGAAAACCCGTAAAATGGGACGACTGAAAATCCCTAAGAATAAAATTTCCAAAAAAGAAAATATTCGAAATAGACAATTCGCAAAATTATAAAATTACCGAAATGAAATCCGCGACAGAAAATTGCGGAATTGTAGCATATCCGACACTGACAAGTTCCCGACACCAGAAAATTCCCAAATTTGAAAAATTAAAAAAATTGTTTTCATTCAATATAAAACACAATAATACAATATTTTGATCGAAGAAAGTCTTTTTTTTAATGTTCAATGCATTTTCTAAATTGCTGTTAAAATTTAAAAAAACAATAATTGAAAAAAAATTCTCAATGCAATTTTTTTTTTAAATCTGCATAGTATTTTTTTAAAATTATTTTTATTCCAAATACAAACAATAATTTTTTTTTAAATACATCGAACATCCAAGAAAAAAATTTTTAGTCTTAATATTTCGTTATTGTGTTTTTAATAAATGGATGTGATTTATTAAAAAACAATATTTTTCATTCTTTAAATTCGATAACTTTCTAGTGTCGGGTATTTTGCCGTATCGTATATTTTATAATTCGGCAATTTTCTGTTCGAAATTGTATTTTTCGAGAATTTACAAATTCGGTAATATTATGAATTACCAGGCATTTTATTATTAGTAAATTTACAAATTCTTTAACATTACAGATTCTTAGTGAATTTTATTATTCGAGAATTTTTCAACTCGGCATATTTTCTTTTTCGGGAATTTCACAGTTTCGGGATATTTATTTTTCGGGATTTTTCAGTCGTCTTTTAAAATTCCTTGATATCTTTGAAAATCATAAAAATTTATAAAAATAGGTAGAAATCTTTAAAATACCAGGAAAGTCTTGGAGATTCAATAAAATCCTTAAAATCTTGTAAAATTCCTTGAAATTCCTTGAAATTTTTGGAAATCCTACAAAATTCTTTGAAATCCCTCGAAATTTTGGAAAAGTCTTGGAATTCTTTCAAAAGCATTATAATTTTGAAATTGTTAAAATACTTTGACTATTCTTTTTTATGTTTTAATTTTTTTAGAATCCTGTAAAATTTTTCGAAATAATTTGAAATCCTGCGTTAAGTAAATAAATCATTCTTTTGTAGGTTCTCATTTTTTGGTGTAGATTCCTTCAATATTTTAGAATTATTTATTTATATATTAATTTTCTTATGATTTTTCTAAAATCGCTAAAAATTCATTATAGGAAAATCAATGTGGGCCTATTTTGAATTTCATATAATATTTTTTCGTAAGGGGTGAACTACGTTTAGAAAGCAACTAAAAAAGTAATGATCGAATCCATTTCAAATCATTCAAGAAAAAAAAAACCACCAATTTACGAATATTTGGATTTTGACGTCCCTTTAAAAAAAATCGAATTTTTTATTTAAATTTCTACAGGTTTGATGTAATTCAGTTATTATTTTTGAATTCTGGGCTTTTTAGATAGAACGAACGATAAAAAATTGTAGATACAATTTTGTACATCTAGGAAATTTCTAGAAAAAATATCTTACTATTTTATGATATTTTGCATCATTTACGAAAAAAAATATGAAAAAAAAAGAAATTTTTAAAAAAACTCTCGGTGTTCGTGTTATTCACAATTATATGAATAAAAACATTAATTTTTTACTCTCTTAAATAAAAAATTCAAGAGATCAACAAATATCTCAATAATTTTTGTTTAATTGAAGAACCTTATAAATAATAATGCAGAAAAAATTATTTTTTAAAAAGTTTTAATATATTTATTTATGTCAAAATAAATAAAAGAAAAATTACGAAGCTCAATTTTTTTTTAATTAAAATTTTTTAACTATAGCGTGGTCATTTTTTTCCATTTGTTCCTTATGTCGCTTTTTTCTTACAAAGGTCACCGATGTAGTTAAAATTTTTTAATTCTGAAAAATGTCGCTTGTTATTTTATTATTTTATTTATTTGTGCGTTATTAAAGACTTTTAAAGTATTTTTTTTCCTGAATTATTTCACTTCTGAGAAGGCGAGGCCAAAATTTGGGAGTTTTTCGCATTATTATTTATAAGGTTTTTCAATTAAAAATAAATTATTTTCTTATCTCGTTATATTTTCAGTTGTTTTATTTGAGACATTTAAAAAATATATTTTCATTTGTATAATTGTAAATAACATGAAAACCGGGAGTTTCATCACATTTTTTAAATTATTTTTTTTTTCATTTTTTTTTCATTTTTCAGTTTTTTTAATTATTCAAAATATGTTTTTAGTGATACAATAATTGCGATAAGCATGAAACCCGGTATTTCTTCCAGTTTTCATCTTTAATTTCGCAGTTATTTAAAAAAACTTTTTTAGTTAATAAAGTATATTTTCAGTTTTTTTAATTTTTAAAAATATGTTTTCATTTAATTTTTTAGTTATTTCCTCGATTTTGTTTTTAACTTGCTCAGTTAAAAAAATGAAAGTTTTATTTAAAGAAGCATTTTTTCACATGCATAATTATTATTTTAAAAAAATTGATAAAACTGTAATTTTTTGTTTAATTTTTCAGTTATTTTAATTGTTTTTGGTTTAAAACAAGACATTCTTTCTTAAAATACAACTTTTTTTTCTTGTGTAGGATTTTATTTCGGCAATACTCAGTAGAATTTTTTAAATTTAATTTTTAATTTTTGATAATACAAGGAAGTTATCCTATTAATTTCATACGGTCTAAGCCAATTTTGAAGCCGAAAGCATTTTTTTCCTGAAAGTATAATTTTCGACTTTTTTTTCGTAAATGATACAAGATATCACAAAAAGAGCAAGAGGCGAAAAATGCTAATAGAAGGCAAACTTAAAAAAAATCGGCCAAAATTATAAGTGTGAATTTTAAAAAAATAGACTTTTTATAATTTTAAAGAATTCCCCACCACTTTGTTAGTTCCAAACCCTTTTCAAATTTTTTGGTGGATTTGAAAAGAGGACGGTAAACGTTACCAGAATTCGAAACTAAAATTGTTATGTCTGAATTAAATAAAAAACTGTAGATTTTTAGATAACCAATTCGGATTCATTAGAAAAATAGACAATAAAATTGAAATACTTGTAGCTTTATGGAAAATATTTTTTTTTTCAAACCACAAAAATACGTGTCGCCTGTTTTCATCTAAAAATACAATAAATTTCGTCGCAGAGCGTTTTTGCGACTTTAAATTTTACAAAATTTTTTAAATTTAAATTTAAAATGGATTCGATCTAACGATTTTTATAGATGAAATGTCCCAGTACATACACAAATAACCAACATTTTTTTAATCAAAAATGGGGTTTCTTGGATAAAAAATGAGCAAAAACCACAAAAATTCGTTCTATTCTATTTAATTTTTTTTCTGATTTTCAGCAAAAAATGTCAGTCACACTGTTATATTGCGATTTTCAATTATCATACCTCAGTAGAAAATTTTTAGCATTACAAAAAAAATTAAAGATTCGTTTCCTAATAGCTATCCAAAGCCAATTTTGAAACCCCGCGGAATTTCAATTTCAAAATTCTCAGTCGATTTTCTCGGAATTGGCTAAGGTTTTTTACATCAAATTTTATTTTCTCGCATTCAGAAACTTAATATCTCAAAAGCATAATTTCATTTTACTTCTAGACTGAACATTGAATTTTTTATCGCAATCAGGCCGGGTTTAATTTAGGATAGTTTTATTTTGAGATTGTCAACTACCACATCCGTTTCCTCGAACCTTGATAATTTTTTTTTTATCAAACGCGTGTGTCCTCAATTCGAGAAAACTTCGGCTCGGGAGTGGACATTTGTTTTATCTTTAAATAGTGATTTTGATTTTACAGAATGTTCTTTCACTCTTTTGAAAAATTCCCATTTTGTTGATTATTTAGTTCTGTACTGCCACCTTTCAGTTACTGTTACTGAAAAAATTTAACTAGTTACCAATTCGTTACTTATTCACAAAAGTAACTTCGTTTTCAAAAAAAGAAACCCGTTCAGGGAAACTAGTTACTTCCCACCACTGAAATTCATTCTTTCATAGTTGGTGTAGAGTTCTTAAATGCTGAAGAATTTATGTTGAGCAAATGCTCTCGAGAATATGCTCAGAATTTTGATTGGGATGCTGAAATTCGAGAAAACGCCGTAACGGGCAGTTACGGCTCTCTTCGAATTACGGACCTCAGAAATAGACCTGCCGTGATTTGAGAGAACGCCGTTCACGGCAAAAGAATATAATAACTAATAATAAGTGCAGTTACGGCGTTTCTCGAATCACAAACGAAATCGCCGTCCAATAATTTTGGTAAAGTCCGTAACTGCCCGTTACGGCGTTTTCTCGAATTTTGACGTCACGTATTTAGTCGTCTCTGATTTACGTCTGCAGTTAACGGTCAGTTACGGCTCTCTCTCTCAAATCACAACTCGCCAATCTTTGCAGTTAACGGTGTTTTCCAAAAATTATGCAATAATTATTTTTAAAGTTATCAACAATTTAAAAAAATTATTTCAATAATCAGGTGTATCCTTTTTTCACGATTCCAACGATATAAAAAACTCATTTTTCGATTTTTTGCAGTTAACGGTGTTTTTCCAAATCACGGCAGAGAGCATTTATAGAGCATGAAAGAGAATTTAAAGCATTTATTGTTTAAAAAAATATATATCATAATTAATACATATATATTTTTACAAAAACATTCTAGAGTGAAATAAACATCTACTTTTTTTAAATTACAGAGTGCTACAGGTCAGGCAAAACCTGACATAGTTATGGAATTCTCCATAAATTAAAGTTGAAATTAATTTTATTATTATGGTTGAAAATGGTAAATATTTGGTTGAAAATTAATCTTTTTTGGTTGAGGATTTAAAATATTTTGTTGAGAATTCATCTTTTTGGTAGAAAATTCAACTACTTAGTTGAAAGTGGAACTACTTTGTAAAAAATTCATTTATTTGGTTGATCATTCATCATTTTAGTCGAAAAACCTTTTTTTTTGTTCAAAATTTAATTATTTTGTTGAAAATTATGTTTTCTAGTTGAAAATTAATTGTTTTTTCTCAAAATTTGACTCGTACATGTTTGGTTCAAAATTTATCTTCTCAAGTTAAAAATTCCAATATTTGGCTTAAAATTCCTGTATTTTATTGAAAATTTTAATTTTGTAGGAGAATATTTAATCTTCTTGTTGACTAATTCATCTTTTTGGTTGAAAATTCAAATATTTGGTTCAAAATTCATGAACTTTGTTAAAAATTCATCTATTCTAGTAGAAAATTCATCTTATGGGTTGAAAATTGATCTTTTTGGTTGAAAATTAGTTTTTTTTTCATTTAGAATTAATTTTCTATTTTGAAAATGTAACTGCTCTATTTTTTATCGAAAATTTATCTGTTTTACTAGTTTAATCTTTTTGGGTGAAATTATACTATTTCGTTGAAAATTTGATTTAATTTTGTTGAAAATTCGTTTATTTTTTGGCTGAAAATTTATTTTACTAACTGAAAATTTAACCATTTTATTTTTAGTAGGGAATTTATCTTTCAAGTTGAAAATTCATGTATTTGGTCAAAAATTAAATTTTTTTAGTTGAAGATTCATCAATTTAATTAAAAATTCACTTTAACTATTCCATTTTTGTGGAAAATTGACCTTTTTTGATAGAAATGTTAATTTTTTCAAAAAAAATTCATTTCTTCAGTTGAAAAAGAACTATTGAGTTGAAAATTCGTTTTTTTATTGATAAAGAATTCATCTTTTGGGTTCAAAATTTGGTCAAAAATTCACTGAAAATTACCCTACTTTATTTTTAGTAGAAAATTTATCTTTTTATTTTGAAATGCATGTATTTGGTTGAAAATTAAATTTTTTTTAGTTGAAGATTCATCATTTTAGTTGAAAATGCACTTTCACTATTACATTTTTGTGGAAAATTTAGTTTTTTTTTATAGAAATGTAATCTTTTTCGTTAAAAAATTATGTGTTTAGTAGAAAATTTAACTATTCTATTTTTTGTTAAGAATTAATTTATTTCATTGAAAAAAAAAACTGTTTAGTTGAAAATTCGTTTTTTTTATAGAAAATTCATCTTTTGGATTCAAAAATTTTTGATATGATACTTAGCAAATTTGGTGTTTGTTTTTATAAGAAGCTTAGGGGAAGTAACATATATGCATGTATATTTCGGTATATATACGATTCCTTTGACTCATTTTTTTAAAAGAAGGCTTTTCATTAATATTTTTAATATTTTATTCGTATTTTGAAAAATCAATTTTTGATTGAACGTTTTAGTCATAGTTCATTTAAATTTCAAAATGTTTGAAAATTTCCAAATTTTGAGTACCGTTTATTTTCTAATTTAAAGGTTTTGACATTTCGGAAAATTTGTGTTTGCATTTTTTATAATAAACTTTGTTAATTTTTTATTTAAAAACCAACTTTAAATTTTTGTTTAACTTTTCAGAAGTACCATTTTTTTTTTAATTTTCAGATTTATCAAAAAAGGTTTTATATATGTGCTTAAACTTTTTGTAAATAATTTCCAGTAGTTAAGAATGATTCAAAAAATTGTTTATTACGTTATAAAAAAATTATTGAAGGAAAGTTCTTTTCGGGATTGGGAATGTTTGGCTCATTAAAATCCAGAGTTTTGGTATGGAATGTGCGAGAAATAAAAGTTTTATAACTGTTGCTTGAAAGAAGATGCTATTTGGCAATTTAAAAAGAAAAATTAACAGTTTGGCTATTTATCAACGAACAGGCTTAATCTTTTTTAACGGAATAAACTAAGAATGATTTTCCGGTGACTGTTTGATATAAAACTTAGAAAATTTGAAAGCATTATTAATTATTTAAACAACTTTTATAAACAAATTCAGGAGTTTTTCTATTTTTCAACGAATATGCTCAATTTAAAAAAAAACTAAGATTGCTTTTCCAGTGACTGTTTGATATACTTTGCAAATTTACAAGAATTAATAATTATTTAAACAATTTTAAAAACAAATTCAGACTTTGTCTATTTTTCAACGAATAGACTCAATTAAAAAAAATTAACTAAGAATATCTTTGCGATGACTCTTTATTTTTTGTTGAAGATTCATCATTTTAGTTAAAAATTTATTTCTTTGGTTTAAAATTTATCTTTTTGACATATATTTAGAAACAAAATTTATTTTACATTAATATTATTAATCTTCTGAGTGTATGGTTGGTTTTATACCTAGGAGAATTTAGAAATTGAGATATTGTAGCAACCCTGAATAAGACACTGTTTAATGCGAACAATATGTTTTCTATTACTTTGACTTCTTTTGTCATTTAAATTTAGCAGCCTTTCCAATTTGAAGCGATGCATTTTCCCGCGAAATTTAAATAATGTAATTATTATTAATAAAAGTAGAAAATACGATTTTTTAAATCCGAATTCAAGATGCTCATAAATGCTCATTAAATTTTCAAAGCACATAAGGTCGAGCATATTCTCGAGCATATTCTCATGCTCGTGATAATGTCTCCGAGCACTTAAACTCTTTAGAACACTAAGCTGGCGTTAGCCGATAGTCTATTAGCCATATCCTCGTCCCGTTAAAAATAAAAACAGAGGAAGATAAAAATTTCTGAAAAAATATTCGAGTGAATGTAACAATTAAGGTGGAGGTAGATACCTGCCGAATGATGAACTGAATATGAGAATCGATAATGGTATATCGACTCAGCCAGGAACATGAAGGTTTCCTTCAATTTCCTCTGGATCTAGAGCACCTTTGATTCATTATCTTGTGATGATGATAAAGTTGAACACTTACTGCAAATTAGACGACCATAAAATCCAGAAAGTCTGCAATTGTATCTGCCATCATCTCTCGAACATCCATTCAGTGAGTTTTCTGATAGTTTAGCTGCCATCTTCCAGTTTTATGAAAATCCCTTTGAAAGCTTTTTTTGCTTTTTTCTCTTTTTTCAAAATTGATTTTGGACCCTATCACCCAATATCTTGATTATATATTTAAGAGGGTTCTTTCGTAGAGTGCTTTCTTTATAAGATTATTTTCATCAGCATTATTTTTCCAAAAAATTGCAACATTGGATTTGAAGAGACTGTGAATTTTATCATTCGCGCTCTTGCAGGTGTCGATTTGGGAACTAGTTCCTGGATTCTTCTACCTGTAGTACCTGAAACAGAGAAAGCGTTCATTTACCACTGGAACAAGAATATTAACCAGCCCTATGCATCGCCCGTGTAAGTGTATGTGTAGTTCTTAGCATCCGGAGGGGTATCATAGTTCAAATAAATCCAATAGATGGCGCTCCGATCAGGTAGTGCTGTTTTTGCATTGTTATGTATAGCAAAAATACTAAAATTCATTTAAAACTTGATACTTTTTATAAAAATAAAAGAAGAGCATAGTTTTCATTAACAATAGGCGCAGCTTTAATTATTAATAATAAGAAATTCATGAAAACATATAATTTATTATTAGGAAAATTGAATATAAAGATGAGTATTTTGAAAACCATTTGAAATGTATTCATATTCTTCTATTTATTTTGCTAATGTAATTAATTAATTTTATAAACAATTGTAATTGTTACAAATTTTAAACATTTACTGACATTATTTAATCAATAATAGTAAAAATAATATTTAAACCTTAATAATTAGTCTTATAATATACTTTTTTAATAATTCATCTAGAAATTTCTTCTCTTTCTAAAAATTTTTATTTATATATAATTTATAATAAATTATATATAAATAAATTAATGTAAGAATTGAATCAAAATAGTTTAGAATTGAAGAAAAACTATTTATTGAATATATTATTAAAGACACTTATAATTATTGGAAGGAATAATTTATTAAAAAGTGATTGACAAGATTAATGAGTGAAAAAATATATTTATATTAATATATAAAAGCATTTGAATTTGAAGGTATACAATTTTTTTCATATAAAAGCATTTGAATTTGAAGGCATACAATTTTTTTAAGTAAACGAATTAAAAATATTTAATTGCATTTTCATAATAAATCGCTTAATAAATTAAACGTAAAAATATATATAATATGCAGAGCGCACAGTCTTCCTTTTTTTCTTAGTTTCTCCTTTTTTCTTGAAATTCCCCTTTTTTTCCCCTATTCTCAAAAAACTTGCCCTTTTTCCCCTTTTATCTTTAAATATACGACATTTGAAAATACAATATTTGAATTACCCCCATAATATTA
>CAKNYM010049762.1:83312-94764 GCA_932195095.1 Andricus curvator
CTGTGCTGTACGGTAGCGAGATCTTGACACGTATAAAAAAAGGATAGGTGTAAAGTGAACGCGGTTGGCATACAATTTCTGCGGAATACGAGGGTAAAACGCTAATGGGCAAAGTCTGTAATAAGTGGGTCCTCAAAGAATTTGGCATAAAGGAAACACTGACAAGAGTGAAAGAAATCTGTTGAGATGGTTTTGGGCACGTTGAGCGGAGGGAGAGAGAACGTTTAACGAAACAAGTATATTTAGGTATAATTCTGTACTTGCACCCACTGTGCTATACAGTGGAGCGAGACCTGAACATACTGAGAAAAGGATAGGAGTAGAGTTATGTTGCGGAACGAGCGCGCTGTTTGAATAAGTAACACGGTAATTCTAGATGGAATGAAAATTAATCCTTTCTATATAATACATCCCTTACTTACTTTTGCCATATGAATTCCTTGATGTCCGGTAGAATAACGAGGCTAGAACAGGGTGAATTATTACGCTTACCAGAAAGGGATTTGCCTTAATGGAATAACAATAACAATAATTAATATTTAATTGCCTAAGAATAATAAGCTGAAAAAGTAATCAAAACTGACAAATTTCTAACCATTACAAAGCTTCCTCTATGAGGAACCAAAAATGTAACTGAATTGAAAACAATTAAAAAATATGATTAAATTACCTGCTTTCAGTAAGTTGAAAACGAGTTTAGAAAAAGTTAAGAGGATTCAAAAGAATTTAATGGAATGCCTAAGAATTCAAGGTGAGTTTGAAGTACTTCAGGATGAATTGAACAAAAATTTACAAAAAATTTTAATTTATCAAATGAAATCTGATGATACTTCCTGAAATCCTGGAAAATTTATTAAAACACATAAATTCTTTGAAACCTCATAAAAATTATTCTAAATCCCTTGAAATCACTCAAATCCTTAGAAATTCCTTGAAATTTTGTTAATCTCTTGAAATCTGTTAACAATTTTAGGAATCTTTTTAAATACCTTTATTTATTACTTTTTTCACGAGACCCGAGACAAGATTCAAGACACGATTCGAGACGAGATTCAAGATGATATTCAAGACAATATTCAACGCGAGATTCGGGACGAGATTAAATACGACATTCAATACGAGATTCGAGACAAGATTGAAGGCAAGATTCGAGACGATATTCGAGACAAGATTCAAGACGATATTCGAGACAAGATTCAAGACGAGATTCGATCCGATATTCGATACTATATTCAAGCCGTCATTCGAGACTAGATTCAAGACGAGAGTCGAGGCGCGATTCTAGACGATATTCAAGACAAGATTTGAGACGATATTTTAGCAGAGATTCGAGAAGAGATTCAAGAAAAGATTCGAGACGAGATTCAAGACGAGATCTGAGGCGATACTTGAGACGAGATGAGATGAGGGGTAAATGAGATGGAGGAGGGGGAAAGGGGGAGATTTGAACGACTTATGTAGTAGGCTACGAAACACTTTTTTGTAAGCGCATGTTGCCCACTTTGACTAATTTTGCTTCCAACGGCCATACCACGCTGAAAAACCCAGTTCTCGTCAGATCACTGAAGTTAAGCAGCGTTGGACGCGGTTAGTACTTGGATGGGTGACCATTCAAGAATACTGACATGAGTGCTGTTGGCACATCGTGGGTGTGGTGAGCCCACACTTGTAGTTATTTATAACTAAAAGAAAAACCTAGAAACACTACCCGAATCGGGTAGTGTCACGCCTACCCTGAAAGGGAAATGGTTTAATGGTATATATATATATATAGAGGAAACTTTGTGATGGTAACATTTTCTAAAATTTTTAAATTCATTTGATTAAACCTTCCTCAATTTAGAAATGTCTAATACAATGTTCTAAGCACTTTTCCGGATGAGTGTGTGTGTGTGTGTATGGATGGGTGTGTTTGTGTGTGTTTGGATGTCACACTTTTTTGTGAACACGATAACCTGAAAACGGTTGCAGATAAATTGATGAAATTTGGAGGGCTTATTTTCACTACTCATATCTTGAAACTGACAAAAGGATTTCTAAAAATATTTATTGCATTTTTTTTAGCACTCAATAATATTTTAAAAATCGGTTTTTTTTTATAGGAAAACTTTTTTCATTAGCATAATTGAAAGTTGATGCAGAAATATAAAAAAATCCTTGGTTCGAGACGAATCGATTGACCTTTAATATTATCACATTTTATCAAAGAGTAGGGAAGTTATGTTAATTTATATATTTTGAAAATCGGTTTTTTATAGTAAAATTTTTTTCAATAACATAATTCAAAGTTGATGCAAGAACGGAAAAGATGTGTTGATTCAAGACGAATCGATTGACCTATAATATTGATACATTTTATTGAAGAGTAAGGAAGCTGTGGTAAAGCATAATATTTGAAAATAGCGTTTTTTATATAAAAACTTTTTTCTTCAACATAATTCAAAGTTGATGCATGAATGAAAAAGATTTTTGATCATAAATTTTCAAATAGAATTATTCTGACAATTTTTTTGAAGAAATCATAAAGCTGGGAAAGGGATAGGGTGCGACAGAACTTTTCCCTTCCCTTTTCCAGCTCGAAAAATTATCATTTCGAATACAAAATTTGATTTGTCTGATTTATCTTTGTATTCAAACATTTTTTGTATTATTTTGTAATTTTGTATTCTTTGTAAACTTCTATTTTTAAATTGATCAAAATGAAGACTTTTGTTTGTCTATTATTGAAAAAAATAAATAATGCTTCCTCTATGAGGAAGCAAATACATTTGCTTACGGGAAGCAAATTGCTCGTGAAGTGAGATATAATTATAAATACAAACAAAGTGGAAACACTCGAGATCCAATTCACAGCTAGTTTATATTATATTCTGTCTGATGACAAGATTTGTCAAATTATTCGAGACATATAAAACCACTATAAATGGTAATTTTGGTTCTCTCTCTTTATCAAATCATTATGATAGCCTGGATGTGGAATGGTGGATACTGGATAGTCTCTCGAGATTTGACAGGAAACTTCTATAAGCTACGCACTGCTTGTTTGAAGCAGATACAGAATTTGTAACGTAATTCATTTTTCAAATATTTTACTCACCATCAGAGAAATAATTTCAAAAACTTTCAATTCAAAATTATGTACCTATAATTACAACCAGGTGAACTGGCAATTTATACTTCAAATGAGTATTATAACTTAGTATAAATTTGGGACCTTTGGATATCTTAGGAACATTTTTTATAATATGTGAGAACGTGTTCAGTGACAGGCGGTGAGAGGATTTTACGGAATTTGTGTGAAAGGTGTGAGTGGAGTGTGAGGGTGGAAGCATAGGAGGTGAGTAGGGTGGTGTGGGGTGAATTGGGAAGATAAGAAGTAATTTTCAGCGTAGGTGTGAGGTGGGATTTAGGTAGATAGAGAAAGTGAGGTTAGGTTGGCAAGGAGTTTGTGGTCGGGAGTCTTGGGCCTTCGAGGGGTCAAGGGTGGATCTCGCAGAGTTAGGGGATGTTAAGGGAGAGAAAGGGGTGTCTGCACGGGCTGTGAGGAATAAAAAGAAAAAGAAAAAAAAGGGAAATAAGGGGAAAATTTGGCGGCGATTGTGCAGAGACATCTGTCGGCTGCGGAAGGTACTGCATGGAGAGGCCCCAGTTAACGGCGGCAGAGCGGGAGGTGGGCAGTGACAGTGCTGGCAGTGCTGCTAGTGATATTGACGAGGAGGAAATTTTCCACAGGCCACAACGGCCAACAGTGCGTGGTCCGGTCGAGCGCAAGTGACGGGGAGGATCTCTTGAAGAGGAACAGAGACAGCCAACAGAGTCCGGAGAAGAGCAAGTTTGAAAGCCCGATTAAAAAAAAGCGGGATAACACGTAGCCCCCCCCCCCCCCCGAAAAATCGAGGAGAATTCGCAGAAGGAGGCTCTCGGGATGCTGGTAGGCGAGATCAGGGGTCTGAAGGAGGACGTAAGGGGGACTAAGGAGCAGATGGAAGGCATGAGGGAGGACTTGAGAATCAGAGATGCAAAATGGGAAAAGGAGGTGAAAGAGCTGAGGGGGAGAGTAGAAGGGTTAGAGAGGGAAAGGAAAGAAAAAGAAGTTAAAATAAAGCAGATGGAAGAAGAGATTATGATGTGGAAGGAAAGGACGGAAAAAAGACTTGAGAAGGTGGAGGCCAGGACGGAAATGAAAGTAGGAGACGGGGGTGGGGGGAGTGAGATTAAAGGTACTTGGGAGAGGGTAGAGAATATGATAGAAGAGAAAGTGGGAGAGCGTAGGAATGAAAAGGAGGAGATCGTGGATAGGGAAAGGATAAGGGCAATGGAGTTGAGAATGGAGAGAAAAGAGAAGGTAGATAGGAGGAATAATATCGTGATAAGAGGGTTGAAGCTAAAGAGCGGAGAAGAAAGGGAGGGCGTAGAAGCGCTGCTACAGAGCATAGAGTGGGTTAAAGGCATGGTAGGGAAAATTATGTTGGAGGGGGGAAAGGAGAAGAAAGTGGCGGTCGTGGAGTTGGAGAGCTGGGAAGAAAAGTTGGTGGTAATGCGAAATAAGAATAGGATAAAGGATGAGGGAGTTTTCATCGATCACGATTTGACGAGAAAGGAAAGGGATGTGCAGAGAATGCTGTACGACAGGGCTAGGAAGGAGAGGAGAGAAGGGAGATCAGCGAAGGTAGAATATCGGAAAATAAGAGTAGACGAGAAAATGTGGGTGTGGGACGAAGAGAAAGAGGTGCTGAAGGAAGTGCAGGAGGATTTGTTTTGTAGGAAGTAGGGGGTGGGGTAATGCAGGGTAGAGGAGTAGTGAAGGTGCTGTACTGGAACGTAGCAGGGGTAAAGAAGAAGGATGAGGAGTTCTGTAGGTATATCCAGGAATTTGATGTTGTGGGACTGGTACAGACGTGGGTAGAAATAAAGGAATGGGATAGAATAGAACCAAAGCTGCCAAGGGGGTACAGGTGGAGAGTCCAGGGGGCGGTCAGAGTGAAGAAGAAAGGAAGGGCCAGTGGGGGAATTATAACGGGGGTTAGAGATGGATTAGAGGAAAAAGTTCATGGAGAGAAAGAGGGGGAGGGAGTGCAAATGAGGGAAGTAAGGATAGGAGGGGTAACGTGTAAGTTTGTGACAGTGTTACAATAAGGATGGGATGGAAAGAATTAAAGAAAGGGTGGAAGATTTGCTAGGCGAAAGAGAGGAGGGTATGGTGGTACTGCGTGGGGACTTTAATGCGAGGATGGTGACGGAAGGGAGACTTTAGAGGGAAGGGGATAGGTTTGAAAGGAAATCGAAGGATAAGACAATAAATAAGGAGGGGGGATTCTAAGGGACTGGATGGAGGATGGAGGCTGGGCGGTGGTGAATGTTATGGCAACTGGGGACGAAGAGGAAGAATACACATATGTAAGTAAGATGGGGGTATCGGTGATAGACTATGTGGTCATGAATATGCAAGGATGGGAGGAGACAGACAAATTCGCAGTAGAGGGGAGGGTGGAATCAGACCATCACCCATTAAGACTGTAGATAAGAGGGGAGGGTGGCGGAAGGCAAGGTGGGAAAGAGGTCTCGATAGGGGAGAGGGTGACCTGGACGAGAGAGGCGATCGAGAAGTATCAGGAGCAGTTAGAAAAGGTACGCTTTGAAGGGGATTCGATGGAAGAGATATGGGAGGATCTGAAAGAGAAGGTGGAAGGGTGTGTGCAAAAGAAGGTATTTAGAAAGAAGAAGAAGGGAATGGTGAAGCCGTGGTGGGATAGGGAATGTAAAAACAAGAAAAGATTTTAATATGAAATTCAAGAATAGTTGAATTCAAAGAAAAAATACGAATTAAAAAAAAAATTATCAACAAGAGTTTAATTTTTCACCAAGCGTGATTCCTCAGTTAATGAATAAATAATATTTTATCCAAAATTTTTAATTTTCAAGCAAAAAAGACGAGCTTTCTACAAAACAGCTGAAGTTTCAACCAAATAATTGAATTTTCACCCGAATGATTGAATTTTCAACCAAAAACATCAATTTTAAGCCAAGAAGATTAATTATGTACACAAAAATATGAAGTTCTATGAAAAACAGTTGATTTTAAATAAAAAAGATTAATTTAAAAAAAAATACTTGAATCCTCAAATAAAAAAATTTTGAAGGAGAAGACGAAATACATAAATTAACCAAAAAGTTAAATTTATTGACCAAGGGATTAGTTTTCTACTAAAAAATTTAACAAAATACATTTTAAAAAGTTGAATTTTCAACCAAAGCAGTTTAATTTATAATCAGACATTTGTATTTTTAACCAAAAAAGATTTAATTTCTACAAAAAGAGATGGATTTTCAAACAAAAAATGCGAATTTTCAACAATATAGTTGAATTTTCCCCCAACAAAATATTTAGAGTCAAGAAAGAAAAAAATTTCATCCAAATAGTTGAACTATTCTTAATTTCTTAATCTTTTACGAAACAGTTGAATTTTCTACCAAAAAGTTGAATTTTGAACTGAAGGGATGAATTTTCAACTGGAATTATTAGTCTTCAATAAAAAAATTAATTTTTCAGAAAGTAGTTCAATTTTCACTTAAAAAGGAGAATTTTCTACCTAAAAAGATGCATTTTCAACAAAGAATGCAATAGATGATATTTCAACCAAAAAATATTTTAATTTGAAATCAAAAACAGTTGAATTTAACCAAAAAAGAGGAAATTATAATAAAATACTTGAGTCGAATTTTTAACCAAAAACGTGATTTTGTACCCAAAAATACGATTCTTTTACAAAATACATGAATTCTAAACCAAATAGTGGTATTTTCAACCAAAAACAGAATAGTGACATTTTCAGTTAGTTTTCGACTGAAAAAAAATTATTTCCAACAAAATAGTTGAATTTTCCAATCAGAGAAACTAATTTTTAACTAAAATTATGAATCTTAATTGAATAAATGAAGTTTCAACAAATTAGTTTAACTTTCAACCATATAGTGAACTTTTCTACCAAATTATTTAAATTTCAACTCGAAAATGTGAATTTCGAACAAAAAAGTTAATTTTTAACCGAAACAATACAATTTGCAATCTGACAGTTGCGTTTTTAAACAAAAAGATGAATTTTCAACAAAACAGTTGAATTTTCAAAAAAAAAAGGATTAATTTCCAACCAAAAATGAAATAATTACATTTTTAGTTAAAAAAATTAATTTTCAACTAAAAAACGTGTTTTGAACAAAGTAGATAAGTTTCTCAACCAAAGAAATCAATTTTTAATTAAAATTATGAATTTCCAACTAAATAAATGATTTTTGAACAAATTGGTTCAACTTTTGACCAAATAGTTCAGTCTTCTCCCAAGTACTTAACTTTCTTACCAAATAGTTGAATTTTTTACCAAACTATTCAAATTTCAACGCGACAATGTGAATTTGAAAGAAAAAGTTAATTTTTAATCAAAACAGTTTAATTTTAATTAATAATAGAAAGGAATTTCTACAAAAAGAGATGAATTTAAAAAATAGATGAATTTAAGCAAATGATGTTATTTTATTCACTAGCTTATTAATAAATTTATAGATGTTCATCATTAAACACTGTCAATTACTGGTCGAATATTTGGAGAAACAAAAAAAAAATCTGCCTCAGCCCGGATTCGAACCCGGAACGCCACTATACATAACGCTCCACTCATGGATAGTGACGTTCTCGGTTCAAATCTGGGCTGAAGCAGATTTTTTTTCATTCTTCCAAATATTATACCAGAAATAGACGCTATTTAATATTTAACGACAAAAAATTAAAAAAGACGAATTTTCAACAAAATACTTGAATTTACATCAAGAAACATCGTTGAACTCCCTCCCCCCCCCAAAAAAAAAAGAAGACTTCACGTAATTTATGCACGGCCCCTAATATTTTGTTGTATATAAATGTAGGTGCGAATTAAAATACCTATTTGACTTTTAATTTCAATATTTTAGTTGTTGTCATTATTAAATTGAATATTAATAATTCTGTGCTTGATATTGAATTAAAAATCGAAAAAGTTTTCAATTCTTTTTCCGAAAATTTGAAATAAGTTCTTGGTAAACTTAATTTTCAGTAAATGCTGAGGGTGAGAGTAAAGCAGGTATCTTTGGATTGCCAAGATTGCCCTTATTTCCTGTAGAACGACTCCTTAAACAGTAATGGACTGGTTTTAGTGAGGAAAGAACAACGGCTGAAGTACCAGTTTCGAAGTTTTTAAAGGGTAGCTGACAAAGAGTAGAGAATTGCTGTAACAAGCACTTCATTCAGAAGCAGACTAGCGATTTATCGAGATGTATTTTATTAAATTCCCAAAATAAAACGAGTTTATACACAAAACTTTCTTAATAATAATAATTAATTTAAATAATTTTATTATTATTTCAATATAAATAATTGTAATTTACTTTAATTTAAGTAATTTTAATTTTTTGGTTGAATTTGGTTTAATTTATTAAATTTTCATTTTAATAATAAAAAATAAAAAGCCTTGGTGGCTCAGGTGGTTAGTCGCTCAGACTTCACGTTTGAGGTCCAGGGTTCGTATCCCATCTCTAATTTAATTTAATTAATTAAATATATTTGGTCAAATTTTTTTTTTTTTTTAATTTTCATTTCAATAATAAAAAATAAAATGCCTTGGTGGCTCAGTTGGTTAGTCGCTCAGACTTCACGTTCGAGGTCCGGGGTTCGGATCCCATCTTTAATTTAACCTAATTAATTTAATTTAATAAAAAAATAAAAATCAGAGGGCTCACCAAACTGACAATTAATGTGTTCTGTTACAATGAACAACTCTTTAACCTATGGTAGTTTTATATTTCAAATTAAAAACTCATATAAACAATGTAATTTTTTTCTAAACTCTCTAAGTAGCTATTGATTAATTAATAATGGTCTTCGAAACTTCGTCAAAAGATCAATCCACGCGTCTCGAAGACGCGAACAATATTGCATCAAATGCAGTACTGTTATATTCCCAATATAAAAAATCTTCTGATAAAAAGGAAACTAATTTTGATGACAAATTTAAAAACGATATTTGTAAGTTATGGTAGATCATGAAAACTTCTTAATTTTGGCAATCGATGCGTCTCGAAGACGCGGACAAATATATTATATACATTATAGTTGTTTTCCCAATATTAAAAAAGTTTTCCTTATATCAACAAGATAAACAACATTGTTTTCAATTTATAAATCTGTATTGATTGACCATAAAAGGTTATAGAAGGTTCGTCAATAGGTCATTCGTCGTTTCTCGAAGACGCAAATAAATACGTCAAATACAGTACTGTAGTACTCCTAATATGAATAAAGTTTTTCTCATATCAACAGAATACATAAATTTTGTTTATACTTCAAAAATCGGTACTGGTCGGTCATAAAAGGTTCATCAATATGTCAATCAATGCGTCTCAAGGACGCGAACAAATGCTCTACATGTAATATTGTCGTGTTTTGAATATCAAACAAGTTTTTTTCATATAAACAGAATAAACAATTTTTTTGAAACTTCATAAATCGGTACTGGTTGGTCATAAAAGGTTCATCAACAGGTCAATCGATGCGTCTCAAGGACGCGAACAAATACTCTACATGTAATATTGTCGTATTTTTAATATAAAAAAAAATTTTCTTATATAAACAGAATGAACCATTTTTTTTTAATTCATAAATATGTGCTGGTGGGTCATAAAAGGTTTATCAATAGGTCAATCGATGCGTCTCAAGGAGGCGAACAAATACACTGAATATAATGTTGTCGTATTTTGAACATCAAAAGAGTATTTCTTATATAAACAGAATAAACCATTTTTGGCACTTCATAAATCGGTACTGGTAAGTCATAAAAGTTTTAACAATAGGTAGATTGATGCGTCTCAGAGACGCGAACAAATACGCCAGATTTCGTATTGTTGCCTCCTTCCTATTACTCCATGGCGGACGGTCACATATCAAGATAAAGTAATTCGAAGAGACATAAGAAGCCATAGAAACACAAGACCTTGCATGAAAAAATGCATGGACGTGAAGGCAGCTAAACAGGCATGTTAAGACAGGTAAGTGTGACGACAAACGTTTATAAGAAATGCACGAGGAAGAGTATCAGTGGACTTAATGACGCCTGAAACAAAATACCTTGGATACTAATGGGCCCAGGTGGGGAGCTTTACATGATGACTTTTTAAGGCTTTTCGCGTGGGGTGATCAGTAGAGAGATTGATCGGCGACCTGGGTCTGGCGACTCGATTCAGCTAATATTGTCGATTCTGAATGAAATTTACAAAAACGTCTGTTTTTCTTGTGGGAAGTACGTGTTAAACTTCATGGGGCTTGTGGCACCTCTAAATGTAATTTTTTTTTAAACGAAAAAAATGGATTTTTTTGTGTGGATTTGAACCAATTTCTGGTAGATATGCATAAAAATTCGAAAAAAAAATTTCCAATCAATTCTTGGACCGCCCTAATGTGGACGCTCCCTGATATCTACACAGGTATGTAGAATAGCTATTAGAGATATTGATGAAGGGAAATGGTATGGGTGCAATTTCCGATGTAATGCCAATCAATAATAAAGCTATACGGCAAATATCTATGGCAAATAGGTGCATCTCTATATGTGACGCGGAACGAAGAAACCAGCCTTAAGACCCAAAAATCGATTTTCCGTTTTTTATTGATTCTGAATAATGCAGATTTCCCCTACCAAATAAAAAAATCCCCATTTCTCCACGATCAAAACTGAATTTTCTGATGCTCAAACTTGGGGGGGGGGGGGTGATTTTTTACGACCCAGAAGTTAGTTATTATGCATCTGAAGTTTGTACCTTGAATTAAAAATAAAGTAATAGTCCTAGCAAAAAAAAACAGCCCTGGATTCTTCTCAGCCATATCTCTGGGTGTTCTCTTCATTTTCTTGAATGAAGTCATTTTTTTAAACAATTATATTATTATTAAACATTGTGCCATTATTATAAACAAAAGTAATAATCGTAAAGAAATTTTGAGGACATAGGTAGATTCTTCACTAAAATATCTCTAGGTGTTTTTTTTCATTTTTGCAATAAACAAATTATTTAAACAATTACATTGTTATTAATATTTTTCCAGGTTTTTCCAGTTTAGCGACAAAAATATTAGCAAAGCATATACTAATACAAAGGTAAATCATTATGCAATCTTCCGGAACATTCTAGATTCATCTCAGCAATATCTCCAGGTGTATTTTTTTCATTTTTTGAAAAATCCCATTTTTTAAATAATTATATTGTTTATAATTTTTGAGAATTTATTTAACAATAATGGAAATCCATTAAAAGTTACTTACTGAAACATAACGTACCCCAAAGTATCATAATTGAAAAAAAATTTCAATAATGCAAAAAAGTTAGTGTAAACATTCTTTTTATCCCTCCAAGTTCACTGCTTCACGTTACGCCA
>CAKNYM010049763.1:0-21713 GCA_932195095.1 Andricus curvator
GCGCGAGATAAATACATGATCGAGCGCGAAGCGCGAGATCCAACAGTCGCGCGCCCTAGGCGCGCTCAAACTTGCGAGCCGCGCGCGAAGCGCGCCATGAGAATGTGCCCGCCAAGCGGGCAGATTTTTTTTAATGTTATTTTTCACAATTAAAACAAAAATTACTTATCATTAAAAAAACCGATTAATAACAAATATGTAGCTCTTATTTGGTCTAACAACTTTTGTCTATTTATTTTTTTTGTAGCTTGTGTCGTTTTTCCAGAAATCTATTTTATTTTTAATTTCAAAGTCATTTTTCAAGGAATTAAGCAAAAACTACGCTTCCCATCAAAAAGTAATTAATAACAACTTTGTAGATTTTTTCGCATCTTGCATAGTTTGACCGCAAAATGAAATTTTTAATTATACCGTTAAGCCATTTCCCTTTCGGTGTAGGCGTGACTTGCTCGGTGAGGAAAGGAGTAATGTGAGCTAGGGGCATAGATTTTTTGGATTGGTCTAGAATTCTCGTGTTATTTATTTAAATGAGACGTTCGTTCCGGAACACTGCTCCGACCCAGGTTGCTGATCAATCTCTCTAGCGATCACCCCAAGTGAACAGCCTCGCAGAATTGTTATGTGTGGTTCCCCACTTGGGCCTATTAGTATCCAAGGTCTTTGTTTGAGGCGTCATTCACTCTATTCTCACTCTGTTTACAAACTATTTGTCGCCACACTTTTCTGTTCTGGCATACTACTCTAGCTCCCTTAACGTCCATGCATTTTTTCATGCAAGCTCTCGTGTTTCTATGGCTTCTTATGTCTCTTCGGATTAGTGTTTCATTCACAGATTCTAACCATTCTTTCGCCGGTCTACCTCTGGGCATTCTGCTCTCTAAATATGAAACAGTGAAAAATTCATTGATTGTAATAGTAGTTGGACATTTCACTGATTAATCAGTGATTCCGAACTTTTCACTAATCAATTCAGTAACACCAGAGTAAATCATGCGAGACATATCCTCTAAGTTTTAAAGTAAAGCGTTGTTATTCTTTTACTTGAGTAGCAAAAATTATTTTTTTAAGAAATAAACTTTTGAATTTTCAGACTGTAAGTGTGCTGAATTTACTGCGGGAAAAATATACTCTAACTCGTATAAAAAGTACTTACTTGACGGGTGTGTACATGACAGTCGAATCTTGAAAGTAAATAAATATGTGAGATTTTTTGTCATGTAGAAGCATCAAATCTTTTCACATTTCTTAATATTTAATCACATTTATGGGTTTTACGTTTTTACTATGATTATTTCATTGAATCTACCAAAATCTTATTTTATTATGACTGCTAAATTGACGTGGTGCAGTGTTGCCAACTCTCAAAAGTGAAACTTTCACTGAATGAATAAGTAACTTTTCACTGGTGGTCAGTGACCGGATTCTAGCTATTTGAATCAATGAGATTTCACTGATAATCAGTGACTTCACTGATTCAGATTTAGAGAGTGCCATTTACTTTACCTTTATACACTTGCTTGGTCAGTCGTTCATCTTTCATTCTTTCAACATGTCCGAACCATCTTAACTGATTTCTTCCCCATATGTCTACTAGTGTCTCTCCTGTACCACATTCTTTAAGGATTATCTCGTTTCGGACTTTGTCCATCAGTGTTTTCCCGCATATTGTGCGCAGAGGTTTCATGTCAATAGCGTTAATTTTACTCTTGTCCTTTTCTTGACAGGTACATGTCTCGCTACTATACAGTACAGTCGGTACAAATATAGGATTATGTATGGCCATTTTAGTTTTTTTTATATGTTTTTATTTCTGTGAATGGACCCTGCTCTAGCAATAACCTTCTTACCCTCATTTATGCGCCTATCTAACTCCCCATCTATTTTTCCGTCGCTAGTGAATAGACTACCTAGATATACGTACTTGTCAACTTGTTCTAATCTCTCATCATTTAGGACAATGTTGCATATTGTTTTCTCACTTTTTCCTTCAAACACCATGATTTTTGTTTTATTTACGTTGAATGATAATATTAGGTTAGTTCGCGTTGGTCAAAAACAATCCCCCTGTGTAAAATCCTTGAAGTTTTGTCTGTCAGTTTTTGAGATAATTCAACATTTAGATTTGAAAAATTTTGAAAATCTGTCTACTGGTTTGGTTCGGGGTGGCCGAGGAAGATTCTCCTTCATGAACACCTAAAACTGTTGTCAGTGAAATCCCTTTGTGAAATCTTTGAAATTTGGTTAGTTTTCACATGTTTCTGACCATTTTCCAGATAATTCAATACTTTTATTTTTTTTTTAATTTTGAAAATTTGTTTACTGGTTTAGGTCGGGTGGCCGAAAACCAGCTCCCTTTATACAAGCGTAAATAGTTGGTCAGTTTTCGTGTACCCGTGCAGAAATCGCCAAGTTTGTTCCATGTTCCAGACTTGGGCCAGGCTGGGCGCCCCTAGTCTGGATCTAGCTCGAATTTTGCAATGGCTCGAGCTTGGGCCCAGCTAGTGTCAAAGTTCCAAAAATTGACGACAGATGGCGTAGTACTATTCTCTTTGTTTACTTATTACTTTGAAGTTTCGCATGTGAATCTATACAAAGTGGCTAATTTGGTATAAATTAACATTCCTAAAGTATCTTGACAGGTAATTCGAGTCATAATTTGAGCCAAACTGAACTTATAAATTTTGTGTGAGTGATTGAGAATAGTGGTGATGGTGCTGATGATGATGGTCCATGAACAAAATACAAATCATCATTGAAATTAAATTGCGATAAAAATGCCTAAAATAAAAAGCACTCTGAGAGTCCGGAGGCATCGAGCACTCAGCAGTATCCCATATTTACGCGGTGAAACTGCAAGTAAGTACTTATATTAATTATAAATAATATTTTCACATCAAGATTACATGTGACTTCTAACCTGAAATTGAGAAAACTTTTTCATCGAATTATCGAGTGTAAATATATTGTTGATGTATGTAATGATGTTTAAAACTCTAATTTACCAAACAAGCATGGCGGACGTAATATTTAATATTTCTCCTTAATTTCGACTTTTAATTTAAAAAATTATCAATGGCTGGGAATCGATAATAAACTAGGGCCAAGTCTGGGCCAAGCTGGGCGATCAAGCCTGGCAATATAACCTGGCCCTGGCCAGATTTGGCGTTTCATTCAAGCTTGGCCCAGGCTAGATCGCCAGGCCAGGGCCTAGTTTTTCCAAGCCTGGGCCCTGTTTGGGCCATGAACAAATTTCTACACGGGTATCTCTCATCGTTTTGAGATAACACAAAATTTTGGTTTTGTTTTGAATTTCAAAAGTCATTTTACCGGGTTCGTACGAGGCAGCCGAGGACTACCCCCTTTTCTAATAGTAAATTTCACGTAATTTATAACTAGGAGAGAGTGGCTATTACTGAGTTAGGTAATTTTCAAAGTCGTGAAGATTTTGTAAAGTTGATTATACAAATTTGACGACTACGTGAGCCAATAAATGGTTTGAATTTCTAAAGTCTTCTGGTCACAGTGGGTCGATCAACGTATTTTATTTTGCACATTATGAAAAAAGTTATTTTTTTATAGAATTACAAGAAAAAGTGTTCAGAATAGTCAATTTATGTAAAAATGTTATAAAATAATGAATTTAGTAGTCAGTTTATGTTCCCTGAGCGAAAAGAAATATCATAATTTGATCCTACAAGCTCAAGTGTTTTAACCTACAGGAAATGATACGCGGTTTCCAAAATAGGTCTCAATTTAAATTAGCAATTATAATGTCACTACTATCATTATTATTAAATACTTGTCACGCAGAAATTGCTCGACCCACTCTTTCGTATCTAGTGTTGACCAAAGGCCGCTTACAAGAAAATGATTTATATTCATTTATTTATACAGTTTGAAAATAATCTATGTCATCGAATGTTCTAGTTGAGACCCTTAGCAATATTTATTATAAGCATACATATTGTTAAAGTCGCATATTCCTGCGCAAATACTTTGTAAAATTGAGGTAAACTTTTTCAGCATAATCTCAAAAACAGTTTTTTCTATTTGTCTTATTTCCTAATGGACTGAGGTGGCTCAAGATTTTAGACCTAGTATGTTCGCATACATTGTATTTATTCCTAAAGTTTTTAAACAAATTGCTCAACTGGTTTCTTAAATAATTAATAGTAACCACTGTCTACAACTCTACAGTATATGTATAACAACCCAGTGCCACTCTTTCCTAACTTAACTTAAAAACACTTCTTTTCATTCTTAATTTTTTAACTATTGCATTAATTACTTATAATAATCAGGCAAGAAATGTTGACTCTTTTTAAATTTTCGCCTATTTTAATTATCGACTTATCGAATCTTTTTTACACTCTAGACTTATCGAATCTTGCTCTCAATTCTCGACAGTTGACCTTGCGCTCCCGACAGCTTATTGATGATTCTACTGTTGGTCGAAATGTATGTCCTTTTTATAATAGAACTAAATCTAACTTGAACTACAAAATACATTTCCGAACAAATTATTGAAAAAAAATTCCTCATTTCCAAAGTGCCCTATATGTAGAGAATTACCCATATGCTTTAAACTTGGTCTCCTTAATTACTGCGGTTCGAGGAGAGGAATACGAACAATCTGTCAAAATATATGTTTAATTTTGAATGTAATGACGACCGAAAATTGATACTCTCAATCATTATTTTTTTAGATTCTCAATTTTTCTTTCGGTGTGATTCATAAGTTCAATATTAATCTCCAATAATCAGATATGTATAATACTCAATTTCCAGATCAATGTTTACGTTACATTTAATGTAAAATCAAACTTTATTTATGTACACAAGCGTAATTTTGAACAAGAACAAAGAATAACTACTGATTGTAATCATGATTCTTATCCGATCACCCTACAAATAACAAATCAGAAAATTATACTTTCGAAACTCTGACGCAGAAGCTGTTCATGGGGTTCTTTGAAAATTGATTCAATTAGGATTCGTCACGTCAACTCCATATGTTCTGTTCGTGTTCCCTTCTCCCTATTACTTACAGGACGTGAGTTATATTGACAATTGAGTAACGCTGATGACAGAGGTGTTACATTGCTTAAAAGTTTTATGCAAGTTAGTACTGAACGGATAAAGGCTTCAAGTTTTAAACTTCAAAATTAAAACTGACATTATAAAAACGGAACTCCAATTTTCTCAAATATATTTTCGATACCGCGTTAGTAAATTAATAAAAGGTCAGTACATTTTGAAATAGTATTATTATTATTCTCTTTAGTAAAAGAAAAATATTGTCTACCACTTTTTGCTTCAACAGGTTATAAATTACGAATCAGCGTCTCTTAAATTTTTTCAAATATATTTGTTAAACATTATTATATTAAGTGCTCATATTTTTGCAACATATAAACTATTGAATTAGATTTATTTATATTCTCATTGTTTATAATGAAACGTTAATTATTTTGATTTCAATGCTAGATCTAGTGCTTGCAGTGATTTTCGGTCCAAAATCGTACAATTAAGATCTGTCACGTAGCCTTTCCACACGTCATTGACGAGAGTTCTGCGACGACATGGGGTACGCAACAATACAATGTAAGGGGCTTGCAAGTAATAATGGCCTGAGGCATCGATCACGCAACGAATATGCTTTCTAAAGCAATCTGTATAATTCCAAACGCCAGATTGTTAGAAAAACAATTTTCAGTTCTTTCTGTCAAATCTTCGTCAATTATTTTTGGATTACGATCAATTCAATTTTATACAGCTAAATTAGGGTGCGGTTATTACTTTAACTTATTATAATTATGTTTATGTAAAGATTCATAAAGAATTTTCCAAAAAAGAACAAAGTAACCGTTATGAAATGTTAAATAATTTTTGGTACATGTTCAACACATTATTTGACACAACTTATGCTCAAATACTGTCAAAAATAAAATTAACAATAATTATTTTTCAATACGGTGGTAAATATACGCAATCATCAGGACCGAAGTGGTCATCACACTTCAATTTCAGTTTTGAATATTCTTGTACAATATTGAAGAGTGTGCCTATGTTTTAACTTATACAGACAAAACAAAGTGTAGTTTTTACCCCGATTTCAAAGTAATCATTACTGCGCTCGACAATTGGGCTATACAGGCGGTTTTTCTTTGAAAAATAAATCGATGTTTACAAAATGGAACGGAATATAAGAAGTAGGTATGTTTCCGATATAATGTTATTAAAGAAATAGTTTTTTTTTAATTTACTAAACAAAGACATTAAGCTATAGACTTTGAATCATTTCATTCAAAGTTCAGTTCTAAATCAACTCTACAAAAATTTGTAGTCAGTTTGAAAAGGATATTGAAAATTATTTCACTGCATTAAAAAAATATCTCAATATTGGTATCTAATCTACTTGATTATTAATTACACTGGAACTTGGGATTACGCATGGTTCCGGGCATTGCTTGCAGTGGCCTTCATCCAAACAATCCAAACGTAAACAGGCAGGGCCTCGTGAATAATTTCTGTTGGATTTGGAAGCATGATGCAACCTGATACAACTAACGCGCTGAGAGTGCGGCCCTCGAGTAGTATACCAGGCTTGACTGCGAGCACATCCTCTCTTTCGTGCCCACGGCTCCTCTCATTACGAAACTGCGGAGGCCATCAGTTCTAGGAACGCCGTAAACTCGGATTCCTGAATTCCAAGTTCCAGTTTATCTAGCACTTTTAAAATTTTTATGTCCAATCGAAAAATGTCATTAAGATAATTTGCAAACCTTCTTGAAATTTACCAAAAATCACGATCAAAATTTATAAATCTCTTTAAAAAAATTACATAATTTTGAAAATGATCTAACTTTTTGAATTTAAGTGTAATCGAAAAATTTCATAACTTTTTTAATTTTCTTCGAATTTAGAAATGCCATGAGGACAATTTGCAATTCTTTTTACCATCTGCAAGAAACTTTGTCAAAAAATTTTTTAATTCTTAAAAAAATGTTATTACAAATTTTTTTAATGCTCTAAATTTGTGAATTTTGGTCGAATTAATCTGGTTAACAAACTTAACCTTCAGTTTGGGACTCTGAAAAAGTGCACCAAAAGCTAATTTGATTTGTAAAATCCTTCAAAAGTTATCGTTGGTTCAACCAGAGATGAGGTTACATCATTCAGGTAACTACACAGGCATACATTCAGATGGACAGGCATACAGACAGGCACCGAAAACATTCTATTATTTTCGGATTTTGTGAGTGCTGAAACGTGAAAATATAATAATAATATATAATAATAATATAATATCCATATAATTTTGCATTATGATTGCGTTATATTATCCGATTTATTTCTCCTTCATACATGTTTTATTTTCAACCCAAAAGAAACAAAAAATCTAAAATGTAAGCTGAAATTTAGATTTCATTTTTTGAAGACCCCTAGTGTATAATATATTTTACACGAAGTATGCTGAATTTATATCTTTGTAAAATAATAAATATGTCATTTTTACAATGAAAAATGATTGTTGGGTCATTCAATTTTATCCCGCCGAAGTCGATTGCTATCTAACTTTATTATTAAATTTATTATTATAACTTCATTATTTAACATTATCATTGTCAATAATGATCAATGTTTTCGGAAAGTATTTGTCGCATCATTCTATTAAATAAAATTTTTTCTTATATCGAAATTTAATTTTCAAAGTACATGGGTGCCGAAAAATGTCCCATTCATGTGAATTATACAATGAAGAAAAACTGCAGATTCAGATTGCTTACACAAAGAAACAGTTTTGATAAAACGTAAATTTCGCATATTTTCAGAATGTAAATTTTTCAAATTGAAAAATAAATGTAAGAATAAACATAAATTAACAGAATTTCTTCGATATACTGCGGAAAACATGTATAAGAACGATCAGCGAAAGTATACTATTAAATATCACTGCTGACTTTGAAACATGATTACTCGTTTAAAAATGGAGCGAGAAACTTTTTTAAAACGCCATTCGAAAGCTTATTGAAATATGCGCCAATTAAGCTCCAATAGGTATATTTGTGTCCTTTTGAAGAGAATATACCACGTGAGAAGTTTTAAAGAAATGCAAGAATATCTCGAATTTTGTACCTCGCATTCAACTTCAGGCACGACCTAGAAAAATTGTAGCAAAAATCTGAAATTCATACCACACAGTCTTTGAAGTCTTATTTTTAATTTGAGCCAATGCATCTAAAAAAATCTTCACGGGTTCTTGAGATAAGACTAAAAATGTCCAAGTCTCAAATGTCAAGTTTCAGTCGGCGAGTACTGCTGTCGACCACGAGAGCGGTGGTCACGGAGAATTTGTTAGATTTTGTTTCTTAACTTCAACTCGTTTTGTGACTTAGAATACTTATGAAAAAAGTGATGTTGATAGAACATAATCTGTGAAATCTATTCTTTAATATAAGTCAATAAAACTTGAAACATATTCACGGGTTTCCGAGATATATGACAATAAATGTCCAAACGTGTCTGCGTCGAGTTTCAGTCGGCGATCACTTGCTGCTAAAGCGACTGAAATTCGGCGCAGACACCTTGAAACTTTTTTGGTCGTATCTCGAGAACCCGTGAAGATTTTTTAAGTTTTAGTGGCTTGAATTAAAAATGTTGAATTCGATGTATTAAATTCGCGCAATTCTTGATATTTCTCTTAAACTTCTCACGTAGTGTATTCTCTCCAAAAGGTCAAAAATATCTCTAATAGTGCTCACTTGACAAGGAATTTAATAAGCTTTCTAACGGTTTTAAAAATAGTTTCTCGCTCCATTTTTGAACGAGTACCTATAATAATTCACCAAACCATATGTCCATTTATCAACCATTGTCGATATACAGGGGCCTGAAGTTTTCACTTTTTCAGGTGATTTTTCACCTTCTCGTTAGTGTAACTTCTTTTAAGATTATCCTATTGCACTTTTAGTATAGTGTTTTGGAAAGCTCTTTTCATGTACTTTAAGATTATCATAAACATTTTTTTTTTTCATTATGATTTTTTTTTTTTTTTTAAATCAAAATTAAAATTCATTTGAAGGAAAATTGGGCTGGAAATAATTTCACGGTCAAATAGAGATTTTTACGCTCGAAAAGACCACGTTATGATTATATAACCCACATAGCGCATTTCCCGAAAAAACCACGTCTGTCCCAGGTTTAGACCTATGCTTTTCCCGAAAAAACCTGGGACAGACCTGTTTTTTTCGGGAAGTGTGCTATGTGGGTAATATACATACACACAAAAAATCATCTTAAGATACTTAAATGGAAGCTTAGAGGCAAGTTAGACCTAACAGTATTCGTTCCCGAGCGCTGCGTAAGTTGAATGTGCTCACCTCGATCGTAAAAATCTGAATTTGACCATGAAATTATTTCCAGCCCACTTTTCTTCTACATTACTTCAAAGAGTGTAAAAAGCTTTTTTTTTAAAACAGATTTTTTTTTTAAGATTATGGTATTTTTTCAGAAAATCCGTTTTAATTTTGATTTTCAAACAAAACAGAAACTTCATAATGACAACAAAATTGTTATGATAGTCTTAAAGTACATGAAAAGAGCTTTCCAAAACACTTTAATGAAAGTCCAATCAGAAAATCCTGAAAGAAGTTACACTAACGTGAAGGTGAAAAAGCGCCTGAAAAAGTGAAAACTTCAGGCCCTTTTATATAGACAACGGGTTGATAAAAGGACCTTTGATTTGGTTAATTAATATAGGTCCACTAGAACTATAATTTAGCCAAGTTTCAACCCGATAAAAAAAGCATAATTTTAGGCGGGAACACTTGACGTATTCTGCCCCATATAAGGAAAGGGGTAATAAGGTGCAACTCCCTTCTTTGCTTGTAAAAATGAATACGCTCAGAATACACATAATTATGTAGGAATGGTTACATGCATTGTATGGTGTATTGGTGCTCTAGGGGTACGTCCTAAGCACGTGACGCCTGATTCATACACAGACTGCTACGGAATCAATTTGTAATCTTGACTCGAATTAAGGAGGGAGGTGGAGGTGGCGCGTTTATTGGGAAGCGAGCTTGCTACTCGGTTCAGAAGCGATCGAATCCTGGAACCCCATATTCTCTTATTAAACTTGGATACACGAGTGGGTGGTACATCACGCCTGATAAACGCTGACAATCCCCGCTGTGTGACGGTTCGTGGATCATGTGATTCGATCAATTATCAGATTACTTCGTCCAATATTATCTACAAAGTGTTCCACTATTTTAACTAAACCTAATATTAATAATCTGCTTTTTTAGTATCTGTTTTGCTGGAATAGTCTTAGTCTTAGTTGTAATGTAGGCGGGGGGGCCCGTGAGGTCCCACCCCTGGCGCTCAAGCTATAAAGCCTATTGTGCCATACCCATGTGTGTTCTCAAGGCAGTACTACGAATCCGGCCATCCTTCGCCGAGTGTTTTTGAATCTCGGTGGGTTTTTTCGTTGTTATCAACATTCTGAGATTATACCTCTCAGGTGCCAGGCATACCTATCGCACAGTAAATGACGTCCTCCTTTGTTGATCAGGCAAAGTGATCCTCACCCACTCCGCCATTCGGCAGCCTCCCTAGCAGGCTAGGGTGTACGGAGCGATCCCTCTGAGGTCATCAGGTAGATGCACAGATTCGAAGCACTGCCCTGGTGTGTTATGTAAGTGTATGTGTGTGTGTTCATTACTCGAAATCGGCCAGCGACCATCGAGCGTGGTGCCTCCTGTAGGAGTCCCCAAACGCAAGAAGAACGCTGACTCATTTTCGAGTCTTCACAGAATCGGCTTCGATCCCCAAGGCTAGTCCCCTCGACATGGAGCCCCACCTTGGTATGATACCAGCTTTTTCTGAGGGGACCTACAGTTTAAGGTGGGTTCCGAACCACCGAAGCCCCGGTAGAAGTACATAGAAAAATTTCCATTGGTACACGGCTCAGGGATCGAACCCCGGACCTCCTGCATGGAAGTCCGACGCGCTATCGTCTGAGCCACCGAGGCTTCTTTTGCTGGAATAGAATACTCAGAAAAAAGTTTGGTTGATTTAAACAAAATTTGGTTGGATCAAACAAATAAATACATTTCTATATGATCAATTAAATATTTGGTTAATTCAACCAAATTTTTTGGTTAATAAAGTTTGGTTGATTATAATAAATATTTTGGTTGATCCAACCAAATATTTTCGTTGATCCATAGATTTGTGTGGGGTTCTTTCATCACTTGTGGATTTTGAGGTTAGACTGCCTGCACCGCACAGAAAAAAATTTATCCGTAAAACAGTCACGAACTAGTAGCTAGATCTCGGATATAGGGAAAATTCATCGGATATTGATGTATTTTCGTGAATAATCTGCGAACTTTGAGAAAGAATTGACGAACTCGATGTGAAAATTCTGAAACGGTTCATCACTTTTTTTTTATCCGAATAATTACAAAAATATTACGAGTGATTGGGAAAAGATTCTCAGAGCACTCACGAGCTTGCCCGACAAATCTGGGAACTGGAAAGTAGGTTCGCCTGAACGTGGCCCGCACACACGCTGCCCAAACGCGCTGAGCGTGTGTGCCCTCGTATGTGTGCTTCGAGCTCATCGGATGAGTGGCTAGAAGTTTTATAATACCTATTTTATTTGGCCTTGATGGCTGCGCGTGTTTACGCACTCCTGGTTTATGTTTAGAAACCGATGAGTCCAGCAGTCTTTGAGTGTTCGAATCTTCTGAGATGCGAAGTTATAAATTAACATAAATTAAATCGCACAAATAAAATTTTTCCTCTTTATATTTCAGTCTGAAATTTTCAGGAACTGTTCGTAGAAAATTCGAACTGTTCGTAAAAAACTTCGAAATTTATCCATACATTTCTCATAGAAATAAGAATGTAATGTTTAATTTTTGTATCTCGTATCCGAGATCTAGCTACAAGTTCGTGACTTTTAAACGGATAACGTTTTTCCGTGCGGAGTGAACCCTGCGAACTGAAGGTTGTACTTACGTTCAAAATGTTCTGCATACTGTTGCAGACACCAGTTTTTTTAATAAAGTGGACACTGTTAGTGTCTACTTTGTATCACTCATGCTTCTGCACAAATTCACGACACGACGCACGATGCCGAGCACGATGCGAAACTTTTCAGCGCACAAACTGGCCACCAGCGTGGACTGACGTCATCTGTTTCGGTATGTTTAGTATAGTTAATGAAAGTATTGGGTTGAATCAACCAAATTATTTCGTTACTTCAACCCAATCATTTTCTAATAAATAATATATTCCGCTCAACACATTCATTTGGTTGAATCAAGTAAACGTGCTCAAATAAATAATTACTTTGAATTGACAAAGTTAATTCGTTGTGTTTAAAAAAAAACAAAGGTTTATTTGCACCGAGCAAATTTTTTAGTTTTAACAAACAAAGTAGGTTGAACAAACTCTTTTTTGTTAAATCAACTCAATCTTTTCTTTGAGTGAAAAATTAAATTACTATACTAACATTCTGAAAAATTTCAGTAGGTATTTAATTTAAGTTTCAGAATTTCTCTTTATAGTGGTAAAATTTAGAATGGAGAATTTGGGATAAGATATTAACTTCGACAACTTGGAAGGAGGATATATGTCTGAAATATCTTGAGGAGAGTTTGAAGCGACTTTGGCTTGGGGGTGCGTATAAGGTAGTAATCAGGAAAGACAATGTAATTCGGAATGGCTCATCGAGTCAGGATTGGTTGAGTTGGATTCCCTCGTACTATTACCTCATTAATGCCCTCGCTACACTTCGGACGATATGCTAAGGCTAACCCTCTCATCCCAAAATCTAAAATCCAGAATCCAGATGCTAATCCACCCTGTGTGCTAACTCCTAAGTAAGGTCACCCAGCAATTTCCGGTAGCCATCTTGGCCGAAGTGAATGTATTTCCTAGCGGACGACCGAATTCGTAGAGACACGATCACACCGAAGGGGCCGATTTCAAGGGCGAGGGTGAACTCTCTTATCGCAGGCTCATGTGTTCAAATTCAGATTTTGATTAGGTTAGGTGTAGATGGAAATGAAGCATATTGGATTTGTTTCTAAAAGGGTTCTTCGATTTTAAGTTAAACGATTTTACTGTTTTATTTTGGAAAAAAGTAAATCTGGCAATAAAGGAACGTCCGCAAAAGAACTGACAACGAAAATGGACCCTTTTAGGACCAGCGTTTTTGGAACGAAATTGTGTGCCAAATACTTATGATGAGAAATCAGTCACAGGAAATTCGTTAACTTAAGGTTAAAAGTGTTTGCACAGATATGTCCCGTTAGACTCATTAGAGCTCATTAGCGAATTAGCATGTGTGCTACCACACGGAAAAGATTTGTACCAGAGGAATTACCAAATTTGTTACGATGTAGAGAATATGAAATAAAAGTCGGTAATACTTACGGAACTGCATTTTTAGAAATACTACAGATTTTTTTCTAAGAGAATTAAAAATAATTCAGAGAGAATTCTTAAAGGGAACAATAATTTTAATAATGGGAAACTTAAAATTTTCCAAAATTCAAGTCCATTGTACACCAAGTGGAAGACTGGATATTTCACACACCGAAAAAACGATATTCTCATATCAAGAGTGTCATATTCTTACAGGCATATTCTTATTAATATTCTTAATGAAGTAAGCGAAATTCTCAATTTAAGAGGAAAATGCGCCTTGCTCTGTTCAATAATTTCTTTCAAAGTTTTGTGCGACGTGCTTTTCGATCAGTTTTTCGAATTCGTAATAAGTGACAAGCTCGAAGAAACGCAACCAATTCTAAGGATAATAAATCGCGTGCGCACATCCATCTCCTTCTCTTTACAGACAATTTTAAAGTGAGAAAGGTCTGACGTCACATTTAGGTTGAATACCGGCGTGCCACACCGAGACATAACCTCTCTACATTATTTATTCGTTAACGTGTGGCATCAAACTTTTCTCACACATGCGATTTATCCTCAGAATTGGTTGCATTTCTTCAAGCTCGTCACTTATTATACAATTACTGCGATAGATTTCGGATGCAAGTATTCTTAAACTTAGTTGGTAATTCTTACAATTAGACAATCATATATATTCTTAAGGTAAGAGGGCCTCCATCGTACATTAAGAATATATTCTTGGAGACTATTTAAGTTGAAAATTTTCTTAAACTTAGTGGGAAATTATTAAAATTAGAATATCGTTTTTTCGGTGCAGGCTACTACTAAGATGAGCAATACATCGGAGTTCGGTAATTCCAAGGTCGCCGCGCCTTTTCCAACACAAAACATTATTTTTCGATACAAGTGCGCAAATATGTCAATGCCCGCATGAGTCTAAAGGCAACAGCATGAACCTGAAAGTGAGTAGTAGGGAACAAAAGATGAACCGAAGGGGCCTTCACACGAGTGCGGCATTGCCATCTTCGCGCACGAGTGTCGTACTTCATTTTTTGTTACACCTCCATGGGAAGTCTCTTTTGCGCGCTGTGTACAGGCATCGAGAGCAGGTTTTGGCGAACAGAGCGAGAAAGACACCTTTCGGAGCCTGTAGATCAGAGGTCGGCAGCGAGGGGAAATTTCTCAAGTCCAGCTCTTTTAGCACGTGTGGACCGCTCGCTGCGTCTCTCCCACCAAGAGTCTCTACACGGAAAAAATTTATCCGTAAAAAAGTCACGAACTAGTAGCTAGGTCTCGGATATGAGAAAAATTCGTCGGATATTTATGTATTTTCGTAAATAACCTGCGAACTTTGAGAAAGATTGACGAACTCGATGTGAAAATTCTAAAACGGTTCATCACTTTTTTTTTACGTGAATAATTACAAAAATATTACGAGTGATTGGGAAAAGATTCTCAGAGCACTCACGAGCTTGCCCGACAAATCTGGGAACTCGACCTAAGTCTCCCTGTACGTGGCCCACGCACACACGCGCGGTGCGTGTGTGCGCTCGTATGTGTGCCTCGAGCTCGTCGGATGAGTGGCTAGAAGTTTTATAATACCTATTTTGTTTGGCCTCGATGGCTGCGCGTGTTTACGCACCCCTGGTTTATGTTTAGAAACTGGTGAGTCAGCAGTGTTTGAGGTTCGAATCTTCTGAGTTGCGAATTTATAAATTAATATAAAATTAAATCGCACAAATAAAATTTTTCCTCTTTTTATTTCAGTCTGAAATTTTCAGGAACTGTTCGTAGGAAATTCGAACTGTACGTAAGAAACTTCGAAATTTATCCATATATTTCTCATAGAAATAAGGATTTAATGTTTCATTTTTTTATCTCGTATCCGAGACCTAGCTACAAGTTCGTGACTTCTTCACGGATAAATTTTTTCCGTGTACTCCACTCTAAGAGTTCGGGGTGGTGGTAAATTGTGACGTCATAGAATAGAATTTACCACCACCCCGAACTCTTAGAGTGGAGTAGAGACTCTTGGTGGGAGAGACGCAGCGAGCGGTCCACACGTGCTAAAAGAGCTGGACTTGAGAAATTTCCCCTCGCTGCCGACCTCTGCTGTAGATGGTTCGCGAAAGAGGCTTTTCCATGGAGGTGTTGCAAAAACAAATATTCCGATTTATAGAGAGGCTTCTATATTTAGCCTGCTTTGTATATCAGAAGGAAGGAAGAACAGAGATAACTTATACTGAATTTATATTTTTATGTCTATTATAATTGTCCACATTACAAATTAAATAAATATTCTTAAACATAGGATTAGGCATTATATTATATTGTGAGATCTGAAACAGAAAACATGGGGTTATCGAAGTATGTGGCAGGAATCAAACTCGGGTTTCCAGGATGGCATGAGATAGTTTTCCACTAAAGTAAATTGAATTATGAGAATGAGAACTTCATCGTCCATATGAATTAAATGCTAGGAAAATCATTAATCGCAATTAATATCTTCAATGCTTTGTCATGGTTATGATTTTTATTTTCTAACGACACTGGCATATTTTACGTACTTAACTATAAAATATGCATAATGTGACTTTCAAAAGTAATAAAATTACGCTCGTTTACTCACGGGCGGAATGTCCAAGGCCATGTTTAAGGCCGTGGATTTGTCAACTAAATAAAAAAATATTACAAATTCCCAGCAAATTCCTGGAATTCCCTGATAAAATAATTATTCTTTAATGATCATTATTATTAACTATTCAGAAATTAATTATTCCCTGATCGAAATTAACGTTTTTACCTTGTTTTCTTGTGATATATGTGTTTCAATTTTGCACCTCACTATTAGTAAAATGAAGTACTATAAGTTACTAGAAAAGTTTACAAAATTAATATTCCTTTATTAGTATCGGTATAATTTTACTAAGAAGACTGGTTTCAAAATAAGTTTTAAATAAATAAATGCCTCGAAATGAAAAGTCTGCACTGAGAAGAAATAAGTTTTTACCATTCAAAAATTTCTTATACACGCAGAAAAAAGAAATGTAATATTTACTAATCAAGTAATGTAAAGTGTTTCTTGTAACCGTAACAGTAAAAACTGCTCTTAATGAAGGGGTGAAAATGTCAAAAGCACTTAGCATTTCGTAAATGTCACTGTGAAGTTAGGGTGAATTTAACGGTAATCCTTTAGTAAAATAAACCTCTATTCCCTAGTATGAAATACGGTAAGATATGTATAATCCACTGAACTGAGATTACAATAGTGGTGCAGTGAACATTACAGAAGGATTTAGCTCACAAACAGAAGTTTAGCTCGCTCTCAAAGTCGTAATAACGCAACCTATCCGCGCGGACCACCGGCTGAATTCATGACGCCATCGGCAATGGATGGATTGCATCACCTAAAAAACATTTATTTTTGACATTTCTGTGACAGTCGTCACATTACTCCATATATATACTTAGCAATGAAGGGGTTTTATAATAAATAACACAAGAAATAGACTTGAAAATGATTACAGGCACAAAAAGAGGAAAGTAAAACTACTAGTGAAGGAAAGTAAAGATAAAATCAAAACAGAAGAAGGAAAGAAAATGCAAAAAAATTGAAGGAAGCAAGAAACTATTTTATAAATGGGCGTTGAGCAATATGAAGGCACGTAAAAGTCCAGAGATACGTTAGAAAACTCAATTGTGAGAGTCTGTGCCTCTGAGTTTAGGGATATAATTAAGAATTTAAAAAATGATAAGCCTGCTGGTGTAGACAGTATTAACGCTGAAATGCTTAAATACGGTGGCGATTACAAATCACACAGGTTGTGCGAATTGATATATAATTGAATTGGTAAAGAGGTCCTTTTTTGTTTTCCATAAACTGTACGCAGAAGTCTCAACTCCCTTTTTAACATAACATACTCTGTAAATGGTTTTAAAAAAACTGTTCTTTGCATTTTGCAGGGTTGAGACTGTCATTGTTACGATCACAGAAAAAACAGAGGGATCAGTGATTTTGCGGCTCAAGTAAAACTTGGGATCATTTAGAACTTAGGCTCTAAAGGAACTCTTATTGAGGGTTCCTTTTTAGTTCTTTCATATCCGATAGATGGCAATCGGCGGGTGCCGACGTTTTCAACTGCGCATGTGTCGAGAAGCGCGGGCCTTTTTGAAAGCAATAAATAATATGAATAGTCATAAAGATAAATATTAACAAACGTTCTTTATTCTCTTTTAAAACAAATTAAATTGAATTATAGAAATACCTAGCTTCTTGAAAAAATGTAATATTAACCTAATATTGCAAGTGTATATTATATCATTTTAAATAGTCCCGCGCTTCTTGTGCAAGCGCAGAGGAAAACATCGGATTTTCAACATAACCTTAAAAACTGTCACATTTCATCTGCGATATCTTCCTTTCAAGAATTTTTAATGTCTATGATTTTAGTTTCTTCATTAAATTTTTCCTAGTGCAATATTATTTAATTCGAATTATAAAGCCAAATGTGCATCATTAACTTGTAAAATCTTGTAAGTGAGTCAAGGCAGAAGTGACAAAAAGGCTCTATTAGAACCATTTGAATCCATACTTTGGGTTCATTTGGAAATCGTGGCAGTCTTGAATCATACTAAAGCCAGTATAGTTTTTCTCAAGCCTGTCTATTCACGCAATACTAGCCTGGCGCTACACTGGCGCTATCTAGTTTTGCTACGTGTTTTATTCAAACCTTTCTGCTGTCTAGTCCCAGTCTTCGTGCTATCTAGGAGTTCGTTAAGAATTTGAATATATGAAGACTGTCCAGATTTTAGCTAGTTTCTAGACAGAATCTCGGTTTTGACTTAAACAAAAATTACAGAAGTGAATTAAGAAAATAATAGTTTTGGAATAAGAGATTTATGAAATTACAATAAATAATTGCATAAATGCTCAAGTAATCATTAAATGTACTTTATTACATATTTAAGATAATAAACAATAACTTTTGAAGGTGATTGAAAAATTAATATACAAACTGTATTCGTAACAACGATTTTTCTAAAAGAAATTTTAAAAATATTTTCTTTCAAATGAATTATATGATAAAGTTATAATAAAAACATATTATATTTATAATAATTATATTATGTATAATTCTATATATATTACATTTATAATATTCCAGAAAATCAAATCTTAACATGAATGATTTATTTTAATTATTTACTGATTGCGTAAATGATAATTAAACCTAACGTATTATTCATTTAAAATAATAAACAATAATTATTTCGTTGCCTAATCGCAAGTATAATCATACAAACTTGATTATTTTCAATGATTTTTTCACACATCAAGCACTTTTAATGTTTAAAAATTGTTCATGTTTTATTGAAAGAAATATTACGATGTAATAAATAACTTGAAGGGATTTCGAAGAATTTTCAAATGGCCAAGACAGTTGACCCTCTAAAACAAAACCAAAAACAGAGGCCAGTGTAAATGGACACTCGTCCACCTTTTTCCCCTTTAAAAATCAGTCTTTCTTAAACCCTCGGTTAACACAGTCGTATCGAGAAAATTCAACAACCTAATCAAAGATGAGTTAATTTTATCAATTAATATTAAATTTTATGGTGAAAAAATAAAATGACAGTTTTCTTAAACTCTAGGTGACATTGCAATTTTGAGGATATCATTGAAAATTGAAGTAGATTGCTTGTCGGGGGCGCGGCCGGCCTGTACTCTCTTTATATCATAAATTACATTAGGATAAAACACTTTGTTATTTAATCACCTCAGATTCTTCTGTGTTCATTTTCAAGGATTTCACAATTACAAATTTTATAAAATTTCACGGAATTCTATAATATTTGATTGGTAGTCAAAAAATTTCCTCGCAAGAACTCAGCAATTTCACAGTATTTCAAAGATTCTCAAATATATAAATATATATATATATATATATATGCATGTGTGTACGTGCTGAGGGCAAGGGGTCGTTTGAAACTATATCAGAGTATATTATGTTAAAAATGGAATTTGGAGAAACTCCGCGACGTGGGCATCTTCGCGACGTTAAGCGGTACCGATGTACTGGTGCATCAAGAACTTTGGCGTACAGTTTCTCGAAAACAAAAAAAAGGTCCTCTTTGATTTTAAAGTATTCTATTGCAAAACTCCTCAGTTTTCTTGCTAGAATTAAAAAAAAAAATTTCAAGAAAAAGTCGATTTTATTTTTGACTTCGATAAATCAAGGACAAATTTTTAAATTTTCAAAAATTGGTTATAACTAATCGATATAGGACATGAAAAAGTTCTTCGAAAATGCTTAGGCTAAATTTACAAAAATTATTTATTAAAGTAGCAAATATTCGCGCAGGCAGCGATTATCCACCAAAAACTTCAAAATGGCACCCCCTCTAACTCGGCTACTACTTAAAAAAAAAGGAAAATATATTTTTTTTAAATCACTGTCCAGAAGGACAACACTCATCCCAAGTTTAAGCCCGATCGGACGTATCCGGTTTTCGAGTTGGGACATTTGAGAAATAATTCTGTCTATTCAAAAAATAAAGTCGGTAGATTTAATAGTTCCCACACTAGGCGTGTTGACAGGGTCATTTTGAGTAAAAAGGGTTAAAATTTCATGTTTTCACATAGCAGCGCTATGATGAGCATTTAACTCATGGTTCTCAGTACTTTTCCTCGAACTAGACACTTAAAACAAATCTTCATGCAAAAAATGAAGTGAGTTGACCTAAAATTGTTTCCGCCCTAGGCGTGTTCACCAATGTCATTTTGGAGTAAAAAGAGTAAAATTTTCATGTTTTTGCATAGAACCGCTATAGAGAGCATTTAACTCAGGGGTTTCAGTATTTTTCCTCGCATTAGAAACTTGAAAAACATCTCCGGGCAAAAAATGAAATTGATCGACCTAATAGTTTTTGGGCTAAGCGTGTTCACAGAAGGACGGCCATTTTACCGATTACATAAGGGTTTCCTACAAACCCTGAAAAAGGCCAAAAACAGTGACTTCATTCATAAGAATTGATTAATACAATGTTAATTTTTACTATATGTCATCAAATGGCAATTTTTTTGTAATAATATTATTCTTATGATAAAAATCAGTGCCTCTGCCTAATTAGGCCTAATGAGACTCTCTTAGCTGTTGATTAAAAATAAAATCAAAGGAAAATATATGGGTGTAGAATCCAATAAATCTCGAAAAAGCGGTGTTTCATCATATATTAAAGAAATCTTCCTTCAGTTTTTACATATCCCAACCATAAATTAAAAATTTTTTATCTCCTAGTGACCGTAAATAACTTGTGTGTCATTTTGGAATCATTCCTTTTGTTTGAAAAACTGAAAATGGAATGAATCTTTTAAAATTTTTGAGAAACGCTTTGCGCGAAAGCCAAAAACTCTAGCACAATTTAGCATAAATTATTTATTTTGTAAATTTAAACGTAAATGTGTTTTTTCTCCAATGTAAAATGTGGTAAAATAGTAATATGTTTTTATAAAATAATATCACTCTTTTTTGTAGGATTATTCAATAATTATTCTATAGAAAATTATTATTCAGTAAAATAATTTTCTTTATTTGAATTAATCATTTCACTAATTGGGATGGACAGTACAGGAAAACCATATGAACGACCAGTTTGTATTATGGTACTTATTACTTACTGTTTTGTTAATGACCTTCTCCTCCTGCAACATAAGTAATTGATGATTTGTTTTGCCTCAGATAGACTAATTTTATTAGAAGATAATTGTAAGCAGGCGTAAAAAGGAGGTAATAAGGATGAAATGAAGTAAGGTTATTTAAACCATATATTTCTCTTCTTCTCACGGTAGATATCTAAGATATTACGTGCTGAACATCTCAGAAATCTATTCCATAATTCTCTATTTCCAGAGTTGAGATTCCACCTGCTTTAATACATATTTTTCTTAATGAAATATAATACGGGTTTCGATTAAGCTCACAAAACTGCATATTTCGAAAGTATAGCGAACGAGTTTTGTTGAATCAACGAATTATTTGATTGGCCTGACAAAAGAATTTAATTTGGCCAACAAAAGAATTGTATTGGGTCAGCAAAAAGATACAACAAAACAGTTTATAAGCACGAAGAGGAACAGAATTATTTTTTCGAGTCAAAAAATTGTTGCTGGTCAAGGTAAACGGTTTTCTCAAGGCTCCATAAATTTCAATTATTATTTGTATATAAATATATATATACATATATATATATATATATATATATATATATATATAATTATA